>VZTV01050139.1:200-16967 GCA_013400875.1 Anhinga rufa
TCCCTCATTTAAAAAAAAAAAAAAGAAGAAGAAAAAAGGCAGAAAAAATTATTGCACCACCAGGTTTTAAAGGTACTAAGCCTGGCTTGCATCCCTGAGATGAAAAGGGAATTGAATATTGTGTTTTCTAAAGGACTTTTCTATCCCTGCTGGATATGGATCTATCAGCCAAATGTTGAAATAGAGGCACAGAGTTACCTGCTGCAAGGCTCCAGCCAGCTGCACGCTTATACTGAGGCTTGATCCTGCTGCTTTTGAAATCAGTGCTGATGCTTTGATTTCTGTAGCGCACTTAGACCCACAAGAATCAAACATTTAGCGAAGGCAAGGGCTCTGGTCTCCTGTTAGAGTGGTCCAAGTTTTTGGGAAACATTGATTGTCTGCTCGAGCGCCAAAGTGGGTGCCCAGAAAGACGTCCCTCCCCAATCTGGTCTGAGATCACAGGGATTTGGGAGCTCAGTTGCTCACATCAAAAAGGAGGTTTGGCTTTGGCTCTTGCTGGAGTATTTGTAGTTCTGCCTGCTATGCCACTGTATTGCTGCACAAGACAATAATTTGTGTCCACGTGCAAAGTGTGAAATACAAATTAATATGCAAGTTAGTTTTAAAACTGTAAAACACCTTCCATTTTCAGCAAGGCATTTTATGCATCAGTAAATTCCTTTTGCTCCCAATTCTTCTGTTCTCCACTTCGAAAATACTCATGAAACGTGCCTGGTAATTAACAAGATGGTAGCAGGTTTGGGAAAAAAAAAAAGTGTGTTAATTCTTTACCAGTTTTAAAAAATATTTCAAATGTCTTTCCAATTTGGCTGTTGGGATTTTACCTTCTGAAATTGCATGAAAAGCCGAATACTGTTCTGTGATGATACTAAATTGTATAATGTGTAAGGTCACAAGGTTCAAGGAAACACGCTTTCCTAGAGGAGACAGAAGTGTTTATCTAGTCAAGTGAGTCATTTTCCTAGAGAAACAAGTTTTTTAACAACTGTAGAAAATTAATTTTCAGTAGAGGATAGCATACCTTTAATCTCAGCTTCCCTGTTCAGCATTAGGAAAATCTTCACTAGAAAATGACTGGTATCTGTCTGCTTCAAGATGTTAAAATTGCGGATGAACACCAGGTTTCTGAGTGTTTTTCTGAACGCTACCAGCATGGAAAATCCATCAGTGATTTAGATTTAGTGGTGAGTAGTCAGGGCAGTATCTTACTTGAAAGCAGCAAGCTTTCATGTGTTTACATTTTTGGGTTTTGGCCATGTTTGCATTACCTGCGATCAAGGAGCCTTGAAGGGCATTAGAAAGGTGTTATGAATTCAGCTTCATTTCTTTCCAGGTTTCTGGGAAGCTGATGTAGGTAAGCTGATTTCATTTATATTTTAAAGTAGAAGATAGTCATACCACTTCTGTTTTTTTACGCAAATATGTACTTTTTAGGCAAATAAGTACTTCCATTTTTATTTTAGGCAAATAAGTACTTCCAGTACTTAAAGGGGGACTATAGGAAGGATGGGGACAGTCTCTTTAGCAAGGCCTGTTGTGACAGGACAAGGGGTCATGGTTTTAAACTAAAGGAGGGTAGGTTTAGACTAGATATAAGGAAAAAAAAAATTACAGTGAGGGTGGTGAGACATTGGCACAGGCTGCCTGGAGATGTGGTAGATACCCCATCCCTAGAAACATTCAAGGTCAGGTTGGACGGGGCTCTGAGCAACCTGGTCTAGTTGAAGCTGTCCCTGCTCACTGCAGGGGGGTTGGACTAGGTGACCTCTAAAGGTCCCTTCCAACCCAAACCATTCTATGATTCTATGATTTATTGGTTGTTGTTTTACTTTCCAACATTGCCGATCTGCAGCAGTGTCCAGCTCTTAGTTGCATAATGATGGTTCACCAGAGGATCTCAAAACAGTAGAAGATATTTATATGACACCCCCAAAGCCAACAGAGGTTAGTTGGAACCTGTCATTTTCCCAGGGTTATAGATGAAGGGTAGTGTAGACTCTATGGAGATGTAGTTGAAAAACCAGAAAGTGTTGCATTTGTTTGGGGAAATCTAGTTTGGGTGTGTTGTGAGTCAAGTTGGAAAAATGCAAACTGGGAAGTCGTCCTTAGATCCTGCAATGGGACTGACCCATATAGGGGATGCTCTTGCCTTGGGCTGCAGAATTAAACCCCTTTATTTTGTTGAGCTGCATTACACAGTTACCATTCAGCTTGCTGGTTAAATGCAACTATTCCCAATGAAAATGGAATTCGATGTTCTCTTAAACAAAATTCATGTATAAAGAAAGGAATTATTAAGCCAGAAATTAAGTCCCACTTACTTGGCATTTTCCAGGCGAGCCTCAAGCTGTTCTGCTGGTTAATATATGCTGCTGCACACTGCAAGCTTTTGCTTTAGCCTCTTGCTAAGTCGTCCCTTGGTCTCTCTTTTGATTTCTTGCCTGCTGGAACTGCCGTCCTTGTTTGACAAATCCGGGCAGCCAACACAAACGAAGGATGATTCATTCACAAAATATTCCCAAGTGAGGAGCTGGACTGTAACTCTGCTCTGGTTTTACACTGGTTTAACGGACCTGATGTGAAAGAAGTTGCTCCTCAGTATGTAGTGGATAACAGTCAGATCTCGCTTTGGGGTAAAATTTGCTACCATCTTGCTCTGCTTTTGGTTTCAGGTGGCTAAGTGTCACTGCAGAGTGAATAAATTACCTGGGAGAGGCTCTTAGCATCAAGGTTTTCTGCCAAGTTGTGGTTGGTATGTCCCAAAACAGTGGAGCACCTCTACTGAGAAGAGACCAGAGCTTTCAGGCCTGCCTTGCTTCAGAGAGGTACCAGATACCTTTCCCACTGGCTGTCAAGTTTTCAGCTATGTAGAGATCTTTGTGAAACAAAAGATGTTTCTGCCATCCTTGTTCTATTCTGGTAAACTAATGAAAGATTGTGCTGCATTTTCCAATACAGGTTATACTCCCCTCCAAATGGCTTTACTTTGAATTATGTGGCAAATGGACTGTGCACTCGCCGTAGGGAGTACAGATGTTTGCCATTGCTGTCCAGAGTGGAGAGCAACTTGGAAATTTGGAGGTTAAATGCTCTAATGTGTACATTACTTAAGTTTCGTTTAAAGCCAGCAAGAAGAAACTTAATTCTGCATAGACATCAGGTCTGCTTTTGGAAGAAAGTTGGGGAGAAATGAGAGAGATTTGTTGTCCAGATACACCCATAGCCATGAACAATCTCATTTGTACAGCAGGATTTTTGGCAGCTTCTTGTATGCTTCCGGTGCTTCTGAAGCTCCGATACATTTCTACCGTGTCATTCACATCAGTAGGCTATAGGGTAATATTGACATTTGTTTACTACCTTCTCCCCAAGAAGGTGGTGATTTTTTTTAAAAATTAAATGAATCTTATTCAGGCTCCCCTTACCCAGTGTTTCAATAATGCAGAGGATTTGTACTGCAATAGCTGTGAGGCATGCTGGTGGGAATGCCGACATTGTTAATATTTAGTCATAAAATTCTGGCTATTTGGCAAGCTCCTAATTACTCTGAATCTCTTTTCATCTTACTAAAAGTTGGACAGGTCATACTAAAACAAAGCAGTTGTATTTCCATTATTCTCCATACATAGGTTAATGCTGCAGAAAAAAGACAAGAAAATTAATTTTCCATTTGTAGCTTTAAATGAAGGGCATTACTGTAAATACGGTTAGTTTTGCCATTCCCCCTTCATTGATGCTACAGGCAGGTGTCAGTGGATTCTCTCTTCAGCCCAACAGGGCAGGGCTGTGCTATTGTTAGGATTGAAAATACTTAAAAATTCACGTGGACATTGCCCTGGATTGGTGTCGTAAGACATACCAACAAGTGGAAATAAATAAAACCAAGAGAAATTAAATTTTCATCATTCTTTGATTCTTATCCCCCTTATTGATCCTTACCCCCCCTTTATTTAAGTTGCATTCTTCCCAAAATAAGTGGTAGCATGGTATTCCTTGCAGGTGTTGGAATAGAAGTTATTGCATTAATTCATCAGCAAGTTGATCTCTCTGTTGCTGTTTGCAGAAGTCAGTATCTCAAAAGTACATTCTCACTGTCTACAAAATGCTGTGCTGCTGAAAACTGCAAAATTACATTCTCTCTTTCTCCTTTCTGATGAGCTGATCGATAAAGCAGGCATTTCCATAACGTGGTATTTACTTGCTCTACAGCTGAAATATAATATTTACAGTTGTAAATATTCTTCACAGCTGGTAGCTGGTTCCTCCAACCTGCTTTTATGATAAGTTTACAGTACATTGCTATTGTCAGGCTCGATCCTACATGTTTTTTGGCTGCCTCAGAAAAAAAAAAAGGCAACTGCTTTGAATTCTTCTATAGTGTTTATGCATGAGATATGTGTTTCTTTTGGCTTAAATTCTGAACATAACCTTCCTGGTGCACAGCTGCACATATCAAGTGTGAATATTCTGGGTTTACAAGGCACTGTCTGTGGACTGGTATGAGCAATCTCAATCAGACAACCCACTGCTCAAGTTAATCAACCTGTGCATGTATTTCTTTAACCTCATGCACTTGAGCCATTTAGTGGGAGCCAGAACCAAGTGAAAAATGGGAAATAACCTGGAGCTTGCAAGGGAATAAAATTGCTGGAATTTGCAGAAAGATGGTATGAGTTGTGTGTCCAGCTTCAGTGATCTCCAGGGAGGGCTGGGGGCCTTTTGATTTCTTCTGCAATTCCCAGTCAGGGAGGCCAAATATTTTTCTCATTTCTGCATACTTTTTGTTAGTCCTGGTTAAATCATTTATAGTGCAAGAATTATTTGAGACACATGCAAACATACATGCGCATAAAATTCAGATGTTCCCAGCCCTGTCAACTTAATAGCCTTATTAACATTTTTATACCATCTTTCCAATTAGTAAATACTTTTTTTTTTTTTTTGGTGGATATACAGCTTGCAAGTAAAAGAGAAAGCTACCTTGGATTAGACTTACATCATGTCATACTCTTTGATGAAAGCACTGATTAGCACGAGTTGTTTGGTGTCGTTCCTCGCCTGCCCCCCCGCCTTTCCCCATAAGCTGTCAGCTTTCATCAGGAGCAGGAAATGTATGTTTGTAAAGTATAACTGTTATTAACAGAATTCAAGATACAAGAAGTTTTGGTTTTTTTTTACTCTTGGAGATGTGTTAGAGGAATAGGGAAGTGTGTGGGCAAATGTGCTTTTTTGATTTCAATCATATTTATCCCCTGCATTTTCAGTTACAGTGTTGTTCGATGACTTACCGCACGTTCTTCTGCCTCTGTGAAAAACATGGGGTTTTGTTGTTGTTGTTTTTGTTGACTGATATATCGGGTCCTCTGTTAGCAAACCAGTTAAACGGTGAGTCACTCCAGGGAGTAGGAGTGATTGCAGCATGCAAAAAACAGCATAGGAATTTTTGGATTAATATAAGCAGTGAAACTATCAATAGAATTGCTGACCGCCAGTTGTTCCCTGAAGCAGAACAGTCTGGCTTCGAGGAGGAGAAAATAGACTTATATTGGAATTAGTAGTGAATTCTTATTTTTTTCTATAGACATTTCCCTTCGGCCTTTACAATGGAGATGGCATCACCGTTGCCTATAGATGAGGTGACAAATGAATGGGAGAGGCTGCTCCACATGCTGGTAGCAGAGCTGGTAACTGTGTCCCACCAAGTCCCTGCCCACACGTGTGTATTGCCTGGACGTGGGTCTGCGTCCTCTTGGAAAGGCAGGAGACTTCCCAATTTGTGATCCTGGGTGCGTGTAACACAGGGCTCTGGGATGTGAGCGGGGACTCGCTGCTTGAGTTCCCCCAAGCAGATGTGGGGCACCTCTGTCCTGGTGCGGCACACTGCCGTATGAGCCCTTTCCATGGGAGGAGGAAGAGTGTGCATCACCCAGATGCTCCTGCCCGAGCCTCAGTAAACATCTTCTGGTGGTTTTTGCAGTCAGCCAGCAAGAGTGTCAGTTAAAAAAAAAAATAAATAGTACTTTTGAATGTGTTTATTTGGAGTATTTGTGAAAGTTCAAGGTTTTGACTAAATTAGTTTTACTGGTTCTGTTAGCTAATAGAAAAAAAGTGAGGTTATGTAATGAACATGGTCTTTTTAATGGTAATATAAATGTTTGCTAATTACCATATGGAGATGAAGGTCATATTAATTACAAAACGGTTCTCGCAATGCTACCAAGCAACCATCCTTTTAATTTTTTTTATGGGATTAATTAGAGATAATATGCATTCAGGACTGACAGCTTTTCTTCATAATGTTTTCAAGAAAACCATGTATGGCTCTATTTGAAAATAATTGACTGCTGTGTGCCCCACACATCTGTGCTGGGTGGTGGGATCGAAGTCTTGGCTCTGCTTTGGCCAAAAAGGACTATCAAAATAAACAGCTGAAGAAACACCAGCATTGGAACAGTTTTGGCCTTCTTAAGCATGAATTTAAAATATAGATGAGAGCTTGTGCCAAGAGGCATCTTTAGAGCATCGGGTCTATTCTCATTAAATGACTGTGGGTTAACTCATGTTGCTGGCAGTGTAAATACTGTCTGCTCAGGGCAGGCAGGGAGCTGGACGGGCAGGAGAACCTGCTGCTGCTCAGTCTCGTCACATACGGGGCTCTCTCTGCTGCTGTGTCACCTGCAGATCTGGAGCAGGATGCAGAGCTTTCCTTCTGGGCTGGGCTATGACTGTCTGTGGCCATGGCGACCTCTTTTCTTTGCCCCTTTCTGAGCAATCTCTGTGCTAGAGACTCAAATTAGGTTAAAAATGGGCAAGATGTGTATTGGTAGAGCCATCCTCCTCCTGGGCATGCTCCTTAGGTACTCAGTACGTGGAAATGTGTGCATAAATGATGAACAGATAGTCTGGTCAGCTCACGGGAGGTGGTTTACAAGGCTGTGCATGGTATGATTTTAGGCATCAGTGATGGCCACGAGTAGACTGTTTCCTTCAGTGTGGAGTGATACAGGATGGCTGATTCCAGTGTGGAGCTGTCTGACACTAGTTTTTACCTGCTAATGGTTTAGCTGATGGTATTTTAAGTTGCTCTGGGGCAACCCCAGCACTATACTGGTGAAGTGGTATATATATTAGAACCTCTCTTCTGCTTTCTAAGACAGATGAAAGCTTGTGGTGGTGCAGGGGTCTCGTACTACACCTGGGAGAGTGGGAAGTGGTTTCTGCTTGTCGTGAGCAAATGCCACATATAGTAATTACAGTCCTCCATCCTGCACAGAGCTGACCCTCCCTGGGGCAGAGCTGGTGCTCTGGGGGTCTACAAAATGAGCTGCTATGACTGGAACCATGGCACCAAGCCTGCAAACTGCAGGTTACAAAAAAACCTCATCTGTTGGGAAGCCTGGAGGCTGGTGCTTGCCATACTCACCAGTGTGGGAAGGCTGAGCTGGCCTCAGTGTGCAGGCAGCCTTCAGCTCGCTCCTGACCTCATGCAATTAAAAAATTGGAGCAGTGATACAAGAACTGAAGACTGGGGATGAGTTTTGGTGTTTGCCATCTTCTGGCAAGCATGTGCATGTTTTGTTTGCTTGCATAGCTGTGCGATGGTGCCACGATCTAGGTGAATTGAACCAATCTTCAAACTACAGCTCTTGTGCCCAGGCATTCTTTGATTGCCTACAATATGATCACTAACGATTCTGATTTATATTAATCAGCATGGGAATAAAAGGATGGGAAATTTGAAAGTAATATGTTCTCTTCTGTATACCCTTCATCCGTGGCTGTGCACACAAGTGTGCCCTGCTGCATGGCTGTGTCGGTTGGACGAGTCATGTCATGGCTGAGCAGCTTCTTTGCCTTCCTTCTGCCCACGCTTTGGAAGATCACATGGAAGATAAAAGTCAAGGGGAAAAATAAGCCCTTGCCTGTGTCTTACTCTACGGCAGGATTTCAGGTTTTAGTCCAAATACTCTTTGCTGTTCAGTTTTAGATGTTTAATGTGTCACTCAAGTTGAATGTTGTGATGACAGCGATCAGATTCACTCGAGTACTTTTGTGCTGTCATGGTGCTCTCATTTAGATACGTGTCAGCAGAGGGGATTTAAAAATATGTATATGCTACACTAAACCAAGCTCAGAAGGATTGCATGCACAGAAGGATGGTCAGAATCTTAAAACAATTACCATTCAAATAGGGTGGAAAGGAAGAAGGAATACTAATGTCTCTGTTTTGTTGATGTATATCTGAAGCACTGAAAGGTTTAGGCTCAGATGCTTGAAGGTATTTAGGTGTGTAAGCCTAGCTTAAGTGTTCAAGTCCTTACATGCAGAAGCCTCTTTGGAGACTCTGGAGAGCATGGTGAAGGTCACAGGATAAGGACTAGTAACAAGTCAGTGCTAGAAGCCAAACCCAGGGCGCCTTAGTCATAAGTGCCTTAATTGTATGGTATTTTTCACCTTTAGCTTCACTAACATGTAGCTGCTGCCTTTATATTTGGAGCCCCTTGTTTTTCTCAGGGTGTATATAGGGAATTTAAGCTTGCTGGCCATAGGCTTGATTTTCTTTTTTACCCTTCAGAGATCTCCTAGAAATTGTCCATAGATTTCAAGGGTCCAGCCATTACCACAAATGCTAGCCTGCTTAGTTTCTCCATGGTTCAGAGCGATGTGTGGGGCTTAATGTGTAAAAGTGACACAGAGGGTTTTCTTTCAAATAAAGAGAAAAAAAGAAACCATGAAAATATTTCTGTGAATAATTTTAAAGAGGGTTTGTCTTTAACTTATATATGGGACCTATCTAAAGGGGCTGTCTTTAAGACCCTTTTGGATCTTATTTTAGAGGAATCATTTTCTTGATGAGAAAATTACTCTTATTGATTTTTTTTGTTAATCTTATGTGTTGTTCCTGATGACCCTGAAGGTGACCTTCAAAGGGAGGATACCCTGAGTGATCTGTACTGAGTGCTGTAGCCCAAGCAGCTGGGTCATCAAACAGCTCTGCTGGTAGCCAGTCCTGGTAACACACTCTTCTTAGGTATGACATCTTAAGGACTTGGGGGGAAAAATACATACACAGACATTATATCAGTTCTGTATTGGAGTGGGACCGAGTGTGTCAGGCTGATGCTTAGAACTGGAGGAGGCCAAGGGCTATTTCTGATTTGTTCAGGATTTGTCTAAATAGAGAAGCTGTTGCTGTACAAGCTAGGGAGTGACATTAAGACACCAGATTTCTCCTTTGCTAGCTCTTGGTTTGGACTTTCACCTCTCACCAATTAGCCTTTTTACATCTTAGAGTCATGCGCTTTCTGATCAGGCTGCAGGGTTTGAGAACGTGTTCTGCACTAAGTGGCTACATTGTCCCCAGGTGGTCCAGCTCTTGGCTCGTCAAACTCTCCAGAGGCTGTTTGTGAGTCCGATGCTCAGTACCTGTCTGCAAAGTGATGGATGTTTGTGTGGCATTTGCAACATCACTCCACTAAGCGCCCATGGTGTTTGCTCACCCAGCTCAGGGCTGTAGTTCAGACTTTGGGAGGCTTAGTGTCCAGCAGAGATGATGTGGCTACATCAGGGTGGTTTTCCCAAAATGATCACAGTGACTATCAGACCTGCTGCTGTCTGCTAGCTCAGGACTGGTGCAGAGGATTAGGTTCTTTGTGCTGAGCTTCCAGGTGCACCTCGGGAGCTCCCAGGAGAGCGGACGAGGCTGACTGCCAACAAATTCAACCGTGGAGGATGAGACGCTTCATCCCAGTTTCAAGGTGTTTGTTTTTTATCTTTCTGCTGGCTTGAAAAGGCACCTTTAATATCACTCCAGTGATCTACAGGCTATATGGTTTACTGGATTGGGGACTAGAAAACACTTTAGCTTAAAAAATTTAGGTACTCTGAGGTGTACCCAGGTAAGGAATGAAAGGATTGTGAAAGCCTTGTTTTCTTTGTGGCAAAGACAAGTTAATGAAAGTCTGGAGTGTGCAATTGAGCTAACAAAGTTTTAAAAAGCTAACAGAAAGTAGGTAGCTGGTAGCAGAATGACGTACTTCTGACAGCTGAGTAACGAACAGAGGATGCAGTGACAGAGGCACGGAGTGAAGTCTGCAAAGGTACGGGCAAAAGGAGTCTGGCAGCAAAAAATAGGCTGGTGAGAACAAAGTGCTGCCTGTCTTGGAAATGATTGCTTGTCCCTTTTGATCATGGCAAGGAGGGATGCTCAGCGAGCACTGTTTAGACAGAAAGAGGCAAGCAAGGGGTGTAAAAGGCTGCAGCCTGGGTGTGTGGGAGCATCGCTGGGGCACACCGGGTGCTGCATGGCCCCTTCGCCCTGGGCATGCCAGTCCCTGCCCAGGGTCATGTTCAGCAACAACATCTGGGGAAGGGGCCATTTCTCCTTGAAAGTGGGGCAGAAACCCTTTATGTTTCTAACTTCTGTTAAGGTAGTAGTTCCATTTGCGTGGCTGTTAGTCAAGGCTTAGCCACGCCTGTGAGATCCCAAGTGATAATTTTAGGGGCTGAAATACAATGTGTATAATCTGCTCAGCCCCTGCCCTTGCTTTGGTTTCCTTCCAGCCCTGTGGGTGGCCAGGAGGAGATGGAAGCTCTCCAGTGATGCTCTGCAGTAGGTTTTGACCTCGAAAAGGACAGAACAGGAATTGTGATGGGCTCCATTTACTGTCTTTTGAGGTCCAAGAGGGAGGCTTTTGTGTGATGTCGGATTAAGAGACTTTTTAGAGGTGACAGTGCCTGTGGCTCTGGCATGGAGCGGGCAGCTGAGGAGCCCTGTCCTGCTCATTGATCTTCCTCATGCAACTGCTCTATCACTTCTCACTGGCAGCACCTGATTTATTCATTGTGAACATGTGGCTCTGACAGGGACACGTGCTACTCAGCAAAGCCAGACTTACAAAAGAGATATTTAACCTAATAAGGAAAAAGCAGCAATCCTGCCCAGTGATAAGAACACCCTCCCTGTCCATCTTCCCATTTGAGGGGCAGAAGTTGGAAACAGGAAGAAATTTCTACCAGTGGTTTCATGTCAAGCCTTTTCAGCTGGCAGCTTGCTGTAGAGCTTTATGAGCATTGATTTGTAATTTTTTGAAAAATTTTTTAGACTGCATTGGCTGGCCCTGGCCACACAGTGTTGGATTAGATGGTACACTGGTCTGGTTTTGTAGCAACCCTGCTATCAGTATGTGCAATTTGAATCCTTGCTCTGTAACAACTGCATCAAAGCCTTTTAATCAGCTTGGTTTCACTGAAGTGTACAAATTCTCCTCTCATTACATCTACTAGCTCTCAAGTTTACAGGCACAAACTTCTTGGATAGACTAATATTCCTTGGCCACCCTAGCATACAAATTTAAAATTTAATATCTTGCTGCAGGTCTGTTCATTTTTATGCAAATTCCAATGTAAGATTATATTTTGTAGTTGTAAATTAGAAATTAAAGTAAGTTATGCAGGGGAGGGATAGGAGGGAAAATGGCAATCTTGGATTTATATTTTTTTAAATGAGGTGATCCTAGTAATTTTAGTAATACAGAGATGCATATCCTCTAAAAAGGAGGAAACTTGAATTGCAAACAGGGTTTAAAATGGCACTTAGCTCCGTAGCTGTTAATGAAGAAGTAATTGCTACATGACTGTCTCCCTCAGTCTCCTGACTTCTCTGAATGCATTTGGAGGCAAACAGCAGGTTAATTATTCTTGTGTAGGAAAACAAATATAAATAAAAACCAGTCTTTGCTCACTTTTGTTTCTCTGTAGCCGCTTTGGCTGTGTGGCTGGCAGCAGAGGCTTCCGGGTATGCATAGCCCTGCTCGCTGGAGGAGGGAGGTGGGCTAGTGGTGATGCAGCAGGGCTCAGCTGTAATTCGTGGCTGGAACTGGTGGTTCCCGGGGGGATAGCAGCTCCTGACACAGCTCTCTACCCCTAATTTCTATTAAGCAAATCTGTAACCACTGGGATCTACTGCGATAGCTGGATTGGGCTGTTGTTCTGACTGTCCAGACCTTTACATGGCAACTTCACTTGCCCTGTTCCAGCTGTGTGTGGCTGCCACCGGTTGTGTGCAGCAGCCTCGCTGTCTGGTGAGCAGCTTCTCCAGTGCCATGTCGACAAATGCACAGAAGTAAAGAGCAGCATAGGGAAGGAAAGTGCAGAAGCTGAGCAAAATCGTTTTGGTTCTAGGGTGCCATTCATATTTGTTCTAGAAGCAGCCAGAGCATTACCAGAAAATAAATTCACTGAGTCCCTATATTCACATGACACAGACTGCATTGAAGGGTTTGCCTCTGAGACTGACCCTTAGCAGCACAAAATTTGCCATGAAATAGATGAAAGGAGAAGAGGAGGACTCTGTAAAAGAATCCTTTTGTGTATAACTGAAGAGTTTCTGAACACTATCAATATTTAGGTTTGCTTTTTAGAAATCAGTACCACTTTCAAAGCATCTAAGGGAGTGACAGGCTTTAGCGCTACCATATCTACACCCAGTGTATTTAAAAAACCTAAAATCAAAAGTACTTCAAAATAATATTAATTGCATATGGGTAACATTTTGTAAAGCAATTAGGATTCTATCTCACTCATTGACTTTCAGTGGTGCCGAAGCTGTTGTGCTTCAAAGCTGCTTTTGAAAATGGAGTTTCAGGGGTTGAGCCCTGTATGTGCTTTTGAAATTATTCCTCAACTCTGAAATGCTTGTATTTTTCTAGATTGCCTGTTGACAGTGTGTCTGTTCCCTTCCCATAATGTCTCACTGGAAATAATGTGATGGAGCCCTTGGTGCTTAGGAGTAGGACCGTCCCCAGTTCCAGACCGGTCAGGCATGGCCTTGGCTCGCTCCTCACGGCTCAGCGGGGCGAGGTGGCCACACGCTTGCAGAAATGCCTTTGTATCCCTAGGTAGAAAGGCGTAAGAAAAACACTGGTATTATGAGCTGTTCATTTCATTTCTTTGCAAATCTGCAATGTCTGACATCTGTTTGCTTTTCTTTGTGGTTTTGGAATAGAAGAGAAGATTTGGATCCAAAATAGCTATAAGATGGCTTGACATGGAGTAGCATGAATAGGCTTGTTTTGTCTCCTCCTGTTATGAATCACTTTACATATTAATTTCAGACTTCGAGTCGATGTGTATTTGGCCTTGCGGAGCTGCACACCACTTTTAGTCATCCTGTTGTTTGAAAAAGAAATACCTCATGTTTGTTTGCTTTGTATCAGAAACCAGGATCCCACGTGGAGGCTCGGAGAGATGGGTCAGTGAAAAGCTCGAGCTGCCGGGGCAAAGCTGAGCTGGTTTGAAGGCTCTCCCCTAGCTGGGGAATTGCAGGCACTCTCCCAGCCCTCCAGTCAAAAGTTTGGAAGGACTAATTATTCCTATTGTGCAGTTTCTTCATCTACCACCTCAAGTTTTGACTTTTGTCATGCCTCTGCAATCAGCCTGTGGAGTTGCCTGCTTTCTGCGTAGCCAGGGAGGTTTTCTGTGCTGTGGAGGGGCAGTGGTATGGACAGTTCAGTGTCCTGGCCTTAAATACGCATTCAAAGTCTGCCAAGGTCTCCTGTCCGCTGTGGCTTTTTTTTTTCCCTTTTTGGGTAAAATATCAGTCAACTTGCAGTAAAGGTCCTTCCCGACTCTTTTACCAGATGCAATGGGTTACTGCCTATGAACGGCTTTCCCATGAAAAGTGTAAATAAATACAAGTCTTCAAGCTCCTGGCATGAAGTCAAGACACTCCCCCCACCCCGCCCTAGTTCTTGAGTGTTTTTTTTTTGTTTGTTTTATCAGACAGATTAATGTCTTGTCTTTAATGGCCTATTTTGGTCAAATATCAAAACCACCCATCCTTCTGCTTGTGTGTGTCTGTGGAGGAGGACGCGACTGTTTAAGGCATGAGGACAGCCGCGGGGTGGGAGGCTGAGCACCTGCCTGTGGGAAGCAGCAGCTCTGGGGTTATCTTCTAACCCTTGCTTCTGCCTTTTGCATTGCTCTCAGGATCAGATGAAAGTGGGAGAGAGCTGTGTTTATGTAAAGGCTGTATTATATTGTATTGCTTGACAAGCGATACATGAGATTAGTTTCTGTCATATGTACAGGGTCACAGAGTGCCGTGTGCTTGGAGGTTGGGGGCTGAAGGTGTAATGTAGCAAACGGAGAAATGGAAAACGTGTGGATCTTTTCAGTTCAAATGATAAAGCAGTGCTACTCCTTATTCTATATTTCTGTGTGGTTTTGACTGTGCTGAGCTTACGCTGTGCAGCAGGGGGTTTCTCTCCGTTGGCTGAGGGATAACTGGATGTAATACATGGTATAAGCTCATTGACTTTTACAGTATTTCTAGCCCTGTAATGTAAAATTCAGGAGTTAGACCCCACGTAAAGCTGTGATACTGCTTTAAAAATCATCAAAATGGAAAGGAAGGAGATGGCTTTAAATCTGTCACTGGGTCATATTTTCAAGTCCTTCTCTGATATTTAAATTTTTTTTCTATTGGAAGCTGAGAATCCCAAATCGCATGATTCCTGGAAGCTAGTGCCTGAAAAAGAGTAGCCGGAGTAAAGAAAAAAGTAGTTGTGGAAACCTTTGCAATAAAATCACAGGCATTACCAGCAGTCCACTAGATTAATATGCTGATTAAAGCTGGGAGGAGCCGTTTCCATTTCCTTACATTTCCCTGGGAAGGTGGCGTCTCAGCCGAGCACAGGCTCCTGCAGCCAGATGGAGTTTGCTGCTGTTGTGGCACCTTCATGTAGGGAGCGTCAGGCTGCATTTCCAGGGCAAACTGCAAACCCAGGAGCTTTCCTGGCAACACCAGTCACACGATGAGAGACCAATAAATTAGAGCACTGGGACACGTACAGAAATAAGAAAGGGAGATACCACTTTGCTGTATGCCAGCGGTCATCCAAACAATATCTGTGGCCACCGTTTTGTTCTAAGCTGCCATCCTTGCTGCTGTGCTGGCTCTGCTCCCCTCCCAATTCTTTTGTGATTTGTGAATGATTAAGATGGAGTCAGACAGAAAGCAGAGTTGGCACAGCCAGGCTGTTACCCTATTAGAAGGTCCAGATGTACCAAATCAGGGTTCCTTGTGGCTTCTGATGAGGAAGAAACAAAACAGGGCTCTAGTTAGGTTTAAAGGATTTGGTAAGCGCACATGTGTCATGGGTTTAACTGCCTTTGATGGGTACCAGATGGCAAACAGAAAGGGGAGGATGGAGCAGGGGGGAGGGCACAGCGAGGAGGCAGGAGGATGGAGAGGTCCTTTGTGAGCCTCTGTGGGGAAATGTCATGTGTGAAAGGTGCTTATATACACACAAATATATAGATGCTTATATATAGATATGTATGTATGTACATATGAAAGCATTTTTCTATCCATTCGGTCATTTAGATACAAGCCTGTTGCTTACCACGCGCCTCTCTTCTTTGAAATGATTAATCGTGTTGCGAATGTATCTAGCAGCTCTACACGGGTACGCAGCCCGCCTTAATTTCCAGAGGAAGGTGAGACTCTGCAGCTTCAGCCTGGAGAGCCAGGAGGTTTGGCCGGGGGTGCTGGCCTAGCCTGGGTAACGTGTCTTGCCTGTCTTCACTCGAGTTATATCCAGTGTTGAATCTCAGCCTCAAAAGGCAATAAGATGTCACATAGACCCGGAGAGCGGGGATGCTGTAGTGCTAGCTGCCAGGTGCTGGCTTTGGAAGAAACAAACATCGGGTTAGTTCTTACTATTTCACATTGTAATTGGTTTCTAATTCACTGAATCCTTGGGCTGATGAGATTTTCTCTTAAAAAAAAATTACATTTGTATATAATGAGTTGGGAAAGAGAAGACAGCCCAGTGATTTATTTGCACACGGTGATTTAAATGCTGTGATTTTTCTCAGTCGCTCAGTCCCAAAAAAGCCAAACAAACTGGAAACAGGTGAAAGAATTATATATGGCAAAAGTGCTGGAAGAGGAGATCTTTGTTGACATGTCGCTGTTTTCCAAATTGCAACCTGTAGGATGCTACATCTGTAACTGGGAACTTCTGTCGCTTCGATAATTTGAAAAATACTGAGAGATTAGGATTAAAAATACAGGCTAAATGCCTCATTGGTGTAAACCAGCGCAGCACTTTGGCTTCTAGAGAAACTTACAGATTTATACCACCTTCAGGTCTGACATGGTGTGTTTTCTTCTATTGTGTTACAATTCAGTACAGCTTGTACAATGATGCAGACTAACTGTGGGGAGGGAAACAGAGTAGATAAATCTTTTATCTAGTCCGGTCTCCCGGGGCTATGCTCGGCCCCCTGGGGAGCTTCACAGGAATGGGGGGTGGCTCTGGCCGTGCTTTGGTGTCTGCCAAGGAGGAAGAGGCAGGAGCATCACGGCTGGTACATACAACTACGTCCCTGAAGGTCTCCAGCTACCAGGAGAGAAATTGCTCAACCTGGACTTGTCCCTCTTGCAGTGGCAAACCGGGTGCTATCAAAGTCCAGAGCATTTTCCTTCTTCTGTTGTTCATGGTGTCGGGGAAGGTGTTACATGCAAAGATGGAAAAAGTTTTTTCTAAAACCTTTTTGATTAAAAAACCAAACCAAACCAAAACTTTTTTAATAAATGGAAATGTTCAGAAAAATGTGTCAATTTCAACATAATTTCCATGGAGAAACATTCTGGAAATAAAAATGTGTAGATCTAGAAAATGTCAGAATTGAACTAGGGAATTTTGAAGGGTAGCTTTACGTGTGCGCCTGTTTCTCTGATAGTTTTTTTTTTTT
>VZTV01050142.1:6546-16560 GCA_013400875.1 Anhinga rufa
AGCTGATTAGCATATGTTCTGTGCATGCTAGAACAATATTGCTCTTTATTCTAAAGAGTGAAAACGTCATTTAGGTGCAGCAAGTACAGGTGCAGTGCCTCTAAGGTGCTTAGAAGTGCTTGCCTTCATAAACTATTTAACAGCAAAAACAAACACATGTGCCCATGTATACCTGAGTAAATGGCTATAAAAGCCCCAGCCCCTAAGTTCAGTGTGTGAGTCAAAGGATTGTAGACTGTTGCTTTCAAAGTAGGCAGACCCACCTGAGAGCAAGCAACATTTTTGCAAGTCCCTTTTTAGAAAGCAGTAGGGTGAAATAGTCCCCAGCAGCAGGTCACAAAAACAGATGCAGGGGTGAAATCTTACCCCACCTGCTGTAGTTCTGAAGACAGCTTTACAGATGGGATCAGTGGGTCCAGGTTTCACATGGGTTTCTTTGTTATTTACTGCCTCAGGCTCTACAGAAGATACTACCTACTGCAATGGAAAATAAATTTTGTCTGAATGTCCTCTTTTTACAACTGTCTTATGGAATTTGATATAAATGATGTGTCTGCTCTAGGGTTCCCTAAGAGAAGTATGAAAACCTAATCCATTTATAGAAAAGTATTCAATTCTCTAGTACACATGCAGAAGCTAATTGTGACTGTATTTTAATTATATAGGGCTTACAAACTGCCCTGAAATCTGCCCATTAAATGACCAAGAAGAATACAGTACTTAAAATGGTCCTGCCCTAAGCAGAAATTATTAGACCTGTCTTTGGATTACTTAACTTCACTGGTTATCATATTCAAATTAATAGAGGCAGAGCCAAGGATCCACAAATTGTATGTCCATGCTTTCCTAGCCACATGAAAGTAAGAGGGCCATAGGGGTAGTGAATAAGAGTCTGTTGCCGGGACTCTTTCCCAGTTTGCCTATAAGCATGGTGTTTATTAATAGGAATAGTACAGATACTGTAAGGGAAGTGATTAGGACTCTCTTGCCTTGTCTTCTGTGTGCTCTGGATGAGACCACTAGAGAACAAGCAAATCTTATGAATGCAGTTTCCTGGGTAGCAAGAAAATTATTTCTTCCCCTACTTTGTACCAAAATCCATGCAGAAGGCAGAGAATGCAGAACAGCTGTGGAAACATTACCTTTACCTACTGTGTTAAAATATTCCTTATGGGATTAGCATATGGAGAGGATGACTGTCGTTAAGTGAAAAGTATTAGCTGATGAAGTCTGTATCAGTATAATTAGAGGATTCCATGAGTCTCTTGGCATAATTCATTAGCTAGAGTTTTTCCAGTAAATCCCAGACTGAATTTTTATTTTTCCTGTATCCAAAATGGACTCCACTAATGACTCTGCCCTTTATGTTCAAGGCATATGGAAATCTGCCGCAATTTATTTTCACCAAATCAAATAAACTGAAATTAATCATGGCAAATTTGATAGTTATAATTCTACAATGGTCTGTGAAATACTCTTTGAGTAGCAATTACATCAGAGATAATGATAATACATTATTTTAAATGTCTATCATCATTATTATTAATTTTGTGTCTATTGTCAAGGCACTAATGATAATGAGCTCTTTGGAGATTTAGGTGGATGTTACATTATTTCCCTAGGTGTTCCCAGTGTAATGCAGAATTCAGTGACCATTAGTAATACACCCTTGAAAGAATATAAACACGGGATGAATTTTTGTTTTGTTTGTTTTCTATGAATGAACTACAAATAAAGAGTATTTAGTTATTTTTATTTTAGATTAATAAAACAATAGGGAGCAATCAGCAAGATTCCATGAGGCTGCTTTCTGCAAGAGATCGTGCCTGCTCTGAGATCCAAATGGCTAATGCCTCCACTTAATAGATCTTAAAAATCATATCCTGAAAACAAAGATAAGGCAACTTTACATCAATGTTCCTTTATTAATGTGTAATATTTTACTCATAAGGGGAGAGTTTGTAACATTAATGTGGACAGGAACAACTAAACTCGCTATAATTACTACAGCTAAAGAGATGCAAGGAAATAAAAATAATAGGCTGCTTCAGTTTTTTCCCCCCAAGAGAAAAGCATCTGTAAAGAAAAAACTTCTGATGGCTTGAATTTTGTAGCTTTTCCCACATTAACATTTGTTTTTTGTTTTGCCTTGTTTTTTAAGAACAGTTATGGAATATTTAAGCATGGGACATACTAAATTCCTTCTTTTCATTGATCTTACATGTTTCCCAAGTCGAAACACTATTTTCATCACACTGTTTTCAGCTCTTCCTATTTGGCTAGCTTTCCAGAATTGCTTTGATTGCTTTCCCTGTGTTGTTGATGTTGCTTTTATTTTTTTTAATTAGAATGAATGCATGTAAGAGCTAATTTATACAGGCTGGAAAGTTCAAGCCTTAAACTGCGGCTTACAAATATGTGAGGTTTTATCCTATGCATCTGTGATTATTTTAAAAGTTTGGAGTTTTGCTGTGTATTCTTGGTGTGACAGTGTAGCCGCAAGTAGCTCACGAGAGTCTGGTGTGTCTAAATCAGGATGTACCAAGGAAAATAGAGCCTATACTGATTCTGAATGTGTCCTTGTAATCACTACTGGAATGTCAGTAGTGAAATACAGTGTCCACTGAAAGTGTCTACATTTGGAGGAAGATGCTGAACATTTGGAGAGGTTCCTGAGACAAATAATTAGAATGGTTAGATGCTCCTTATAGTACAAGACAGGAATTCAATCTATTTAGCTTAACAAATAGAAGGTTAAGGAAAGATTTGTTCTTTGTTTCTGAGTACATAAGAACTGACAGTTTCAGTGTTGCAAAGAATGATAATTTACAGCTTAGGACATAGGGCCTAGGCTCAACACAGCTTTGCCATGAACTTCTTCTCAGGCCTCAGGCAAATTAATTAAGCTGTGCATAACCCATTTTTTTTACAAGACTTATGTAAAGTTCAATGTGTTAAAGAGTAATACTGGTCTCAGGGAAAGAACCTTCAAATATTCTTTTGACTCTCTTAGGCTGTCTAAGGAATCCTAGAAATCAAGTTATTTGATGATTTCAGTGGTTAACTAATCCTCAGTCCTGGTATTCCTGTGGAAATAATTAAGGGTCCGCTTACCCTCATATGCCACACTTTCTCTCTCTTCACCTGAACACTTACAAAACACCAGGTAATACAATTCTTCATAGCACTTGGCCATTTATGAAGCAGTGGCAATGTGGAGGAGATTAATGACTCATATAGAGATTATATAGGGTTTGCAGGGATCCTGTCATATGTACGTTCTACATTAGATTCCTTTTTTTAACTCACATAAAAGCCTTTGAATAAAATATTATTCCTGTGATGCTATACACTGTTGGAATTAAAACAAGAAATCCAGAAAGATTCTAAATAATTTCTATTTAATACTTTCCAATTTTAATTTTTCAAAGTTTAAGGAAGAGGATAATATTTTTCTGCAACCAGCAAAACTGAGAAAACTGATCCTCTTGTTTACTATCTTCTTCATACCCCGACTTTGTATTTTTCATTCTTTAAATGACTAGTGTTTTGGAAATATTAATCCTTCCACTGTCTTCTTTTTTGTCCAGCAAAATGGGATATGACTGTGACAACACCAAATTAGAGCTTGTGCATTGCCAAAATTAAAAATAACTGTGATTGCTATTGCTTAGTGCATCAGATTAATTAAAAATAAGCATCTGGCATTATAATCAACAAGTACTCACTTTCACAATTATCCCATTTTTAGTTTGTAAAATACCAGAGTTTTGTTTATTGGGCTAGACTTTCTCATCCAACTCTTCTTTGTATGTTTAATTACATGCATTTAAAATGCCAAAGTTGTCAGTAGTAATAAGTCTGGAATCACATTACCTTATGCCTTTTGCAGAGCCCTGTGGAAAAGTGGATTTCTTTCACCAAGAAGAGCACACATGCATCTTTCCTGTGTAACTCATTGTTGCAAACAAACTGTGACCAATCAACTTCCCCTGTAACTACAGAAACTGAATGTGCAAATATTTTTTTTTCTGTTTGTGTTTTGTTTCTTTATTTGTTCTTCATCCCCAGCTATGAAAAAAAGCAGAAATCCTTCACTTACATATGCTGTTCGGTTCTTAGACTGCCCTGAACTCCCTACGGATCTGGATCTGAGCTGCACTTCTGGTCTTAATAATAAGGATTTTACCTTCAAAAGAGAGTCAAACAAAGCAGAAAACCCACGTCAGAGTAGAACTGCTTACCTGTTGGGTAAGACAGTTCAGGTCTTTCTGGCTGTATGAGAAAACTGGAGTAGCATTCGGGAAGAAACTGCTGAATGGTGCAGGGGAAGAACTGTACTAGTGACCTGCAGGATGTACACTGGAATAGCAGCGCCAACCTTTTATCATCCCCTTCTTCAAACTTCCTCCTCTCTGATACTATGAGTAGAAAACAAATGCCCTAATGTGGGAATAAACAAGGGTTGTTTGGATAATATTCAGCAATCTAGTTAACAGCTAGGGCAGTCAGTTGGCTCCTACCCTAAATTATGTTCCCTTTGGGTTGCTAGCTTGGAGTTACAGATGTGTAATAAAGTTTTACATTTTTCTAAGTGTTTTTGGCCTCATCCCTGGTCTAGTAAGCCCCCTGACATTTCATCTGTGATTTATTCTCACACAAAATGTTGTTTTGTTTGGTGTTGCTAGTGAAGGATGAAAGTGGCATGAAAAAAAAAAAAAAAAAACCAGCCCAAAAAACCTAAAAATCATTCAAATAGACTGAACAAGAGAGGATTAGAAGTGACCAGATGGCTGAAATTTAATTGACAGGGTTTGGTCAATGTAAGTAAACTTGCCAAGATTCAGTCATCTGTTAGGTCATCTGTTTCCTCCTAACTAAATATATCTTGGATATTTATAGACATAAATTAATTACTATTCTTTACCATCTCCAAAACTTGTCATTTCTGGTATTTAAATGTCAGTCATGAGTGAAAATAAGAAAAACTCTAATGTAATCTCCTGACATCAGACAGAAAAATATGAAGGGAAAACATTCTCTGTTTTGCTTTTCCAGAGGAAAATAAAGTTTAACAACCTTCCTTCCTATTTATATTTAAAAAAACCCATATCCAAAAACCTTCACAGAGACATATTTCACACTGTTAAATGTTAATGAGGTATTATGCATTGCTAAACTCAGCTGTATAAAAATATGTTGTGTCAGTACAGAAAAATCTGTAGTGGGGGAAGTTGCTTGCTTTACTTGGGCACTACTTACTTACAGAAGAAAGCTTCTAGTCTTGTTCCATTTCCAGTCTACAGGTTAAATAGGCTATGCAAACAGTTGTTTTTACTGCACTCATACTTGTGAAACATTTGGACCATTTGAATCATTTGGGTTTTGTCCACAACCAGCTTCTAGTCTTTTATGAGCAGAGGCGCAATAAAGCAAGCAAGAATTTTGCCAATTAATGTAATGGTTGCCAAATTAATTTCATATACTGAATCATACTGGTTATGCTGTATTAAATTACACTGGTTATTCTTTACATTGGCTATATTGAAGACTATCAGAAATTACTAGCCAATTCATCTTTGAAAGGTTGTGGAGGACAGGAGAGGTGCCCAAGGACTGGAGGAAGGCAAATGTCACTCCAATCTTCAAAAAAGTAAAGAAGGAGGACCCAGGAAACTACAGGCAAGTGAGCCTCACCTCCATCCGCAGAAAGGTGATGGAGCAGCTCATCCTGAAGGTCATCTCCAGGCATGTAGAGGAGAAGAAGGTTATCAGAAGCAGTCAACAGGGATTCACCAAGGGGAGATCATGCTTGACCAACCTGATAGCTTTCTATGATGGGGTGACTGGCCGGGTCGATGAAGGCAGAGCAGTGGATGTTGTTTACCTTGACTTCAGCAAGGCATCTGATACTGTCTCCCATAACATCCTCATAGACAAGCTAAGGAAGTGTGGGCTGGATGAGTGGACAGTGAGCTGGATTGAGAACTGGCTCAACAATAGAACTCAGAGAGTTGTCATCAGTGGGGCGGAGTCTGGCTGGAGGCCAGTAACTAGTGGAGTCCCCCAGGGGTCTGTACAGGGTCCAGTCCTGTTCAATATATTCATCAATGACCTGGATGAAGGGATGGAGTGTAGCCTCGGTAAGTTTGCTGACAATACTAAGCTGGGAGGAGTAGCTGATACTCCAGAAGGCTGTGCTGCCATCCAACGGGACCTGGACAGGCTGGAGAGCTGGGCCGAGGGGAACCTCATGAAATTCAGCAAAAGCAAGTGCAAGGTCCTGCCCCTGGGGAGGAACAACCCCAGGCACCAGTACAGGTTGGGGGCTGACCTGCTGGAAAGCGGCTCTGCTGAGAAGGCCCTGGGAGTGCTGGTGGACAGCAAGCTGACCCTGAGCCAGCACTGTGCCCTTGTGGCCAAGAAGGCCAAGGGTATCCTGGGCTGCATTAAAAGGAGTGTGGCCAGCAGGTCGAGGGAGGTCATCCTGCCCCTCTACTCTGCCCTGGTGAGGCCGCATTTGGAGTACTGTGTCCAGTTCTGGGCCCCCCTGTTCAAGAAGGACAGGGACATGCTTGAGCAAGTCCAGCGGAGAGCCACAAGGATGATCAAGGGACTGGAGCACCTCCCTTATGAGGAAAGGCTGAGAGACCTGGGTTTGTTCAGCCTGGAAAAGAGAAGAGTGAGGGGGGATAATATCAATGTTTATAAGTATCCGAAGGGTGGGTGTCAGGAGGATGGGACTGGACTCTTTTCAATGGCATCCGATGACAGGACAAGGGGCAATGGGCACAAGTTGGAACACAGGAAGTTCCACTTAAATATGAGGAAAAACTTCTTTCCTGTGCGGGTGCCAGAGCAGTGGAACAGGCTGCCCAGAGAGGCTGTGGAATCTCCTTCCCTGGAGACATTCAAAATCCGCCTGGACGCGGTCCTGTGCCCCCTGCTCTAGGTGAACCTGCTCACGCAGGGGGGTTGGACAAGAGGATTTCTTGAGGTCCCTTCCAACCCCCACCATTCTGTGATTCAGTGATTCACTGAGAGTTTGGTCTTCCTTATGGTTTTAAATAAAGATGTAATTGGTTACAGTTGATCGATTACAATTAAATTGGGGGCTGGATGTTCCTTCTGTTGTAGTGCTTATTGGAATATGGAACTACAGTAAATATGCCAACCTATAAATCTTTCATAAGAATCATTCATGTTTTTCTTTATTATTCTTCTTTATCCACTCCAAAGTTTACTGATTTCTTTCTTTAGAGGACCCACATGAGAGTCTTCGGAGTATGCCCTGATATCTTAATGCATTTTGCTTTCTTGCTATGGTGCTGATTTTAAAGTTGCACTCCATTTCTATACAGGAGACAAACAGGTACACTACTGAAAACAATTCCCTTCCTCTAGTTCCTGATATTGCCTAGAATCAGAACATCATCTACCAACAAAATATATATTATGAAATGCAAAGCTTTAATATATGAAGGTATGTAAACAATAGTGAAGATTTCTGTCTTAGATGTTTTGGGGCCTTGCATGCAAGTTAGGGGTATATTAGCCTCAGTTAAAGGACAGTTTCAAGGTACTTAAAGACTTCTCAGAGAAATAATCCTGGCCATTAATCCTCAAAAATACTGCAAATGCAACCTGAACATGGAGTTGTATCTGGGTTGGTTCTTCTGAGTGCTGGTCATTTGTAACATATGTTTAATGGGTTTTACAAAATATATAAAAAGCTACACTGACCTTTGCAAGAGGAAGGGACAGATGAAAGTGGAATATTAGGCCAAATATTTATCCTGCCAGTGTTGCTACATCTCCCTTTTATGATGAACTGAACTTACTTAAGTTTAGAATAGCGAATGACCATACAAACCAGAAGAGGTCAAATGGAAAAAAAACTCAATCAGATATTCTGGTCAGTAAGGTATTGCCCGTAAGGTATTCCTCTACGTATCTTGGACCAGCTTCTATTTCTTCTTTTGATTTATTCTCAGCATCATATCTGTGCACAATGTTTCTGCATCAACAGACAGAACAGTGGCCCAGACTGCACCTCTATTGATTACTGCCCTCCTAGCCTCAGGAGAACCACTTGTCACCTTGTACAGACTATGATGTTTACTGTTGCAGAGGAAAAAATCTTAGCTGTTGCAAAACAGTTTCGATTGATTTAAGGCTATAGTATTCTAGCAGCTCACTGTTAAATGAATTGTGGGGCTTTTCCCTTTGAATTTTCAGGATGTGCTCCCGAATTATTGGTATACAGTAAAGATCCCTTCTATTAACCATTTCCCTTTTTGTTGGCTTTGCCAGTGACATTACCAGAGAAGAAGACTTGTCCTGCTGCTGGAACAGCACTGCCATTTCTGCCCAAGAAAGGCTATGGTTCTTCCTTAAATGGATAGAGTTTTGGATGCTGTCAGCAAGAGAAGTGGTGTTGCTGTGCTGTTAAGTCCACCACTGCTGAGTCCTACAGTCTTCTACAAAGACTGAAATGTTTTACAGAGGGAAGAAGTAAAAATTCACCTACACCCACCCTGAAAAATCACCATTAAAATATATACACCGCTTCCTGCTTTAAAAGTACAGTTCTGCTGTGGCAAACAAACAATTCTTCTCCCTCTTCATGTCTCTCTAACCAAAAGAAACACTGCATGTTTGAGTAGATAACAAGAGGTACCATTAAGATACAGAAAATTGAAAACCTAGACTGCAATAAAATTGCAGACACAGGGGAATTACTAATAGCTTCTCCATGTTTTAGTAGAATACTTCCTTTTTATTCACCCAGCAAACAGTGTTCACAAACAACAGCGAAGAACAAAAGCTGTGATTTATATATATGGACAGGTATACACGCACCCCTGACCTCCTGCCGCCTTCCTCACCCTCAGCACCAGAAGCAATTTATGGAGACCCGTCTAAATAAACATTAAAGAGTCAAGGCCACAAACTGACAGCAAGGAAAATCAATGGCTCCAGAAACCAGCTAGTAGGATCAATAAAAGAGATTAGGTATCACAAGCTAGTGTGGGGCACTTACAGGTAAATGTGGCTTACACTTCATCTGACAGGGCTCTCTCAGCATCAGGATAAAAACTGTCATAGAAACAGAAGCACTCTGAGTAGCCAGTGGAAGACGCTCCTCAGCTGCAAATACTAAATGCTGACCTCTGAATGAAAGGGATTTATACTGAGGCCACAGGGAATTTCCAATTGCTTTTCCAGAGTCATCTCACACACCTGTGCCTTTGCTTCTAGGAATTGTTTAAGATATAGAGTTGGAGAACTATCTGTTTTTTCTTTGTTTGTTTTGCTTTCCTGGATTGTTTTTCAAAAACCTTTCCTTACAACCACTCACTGAGTTACACCTCCCTCTGTAACCTATGCAGTCACAGGCTGCTCTGGGCTAGGAAGCTTCAGCTGAAATCAGTTCAACGCCTTCAGTTTCTACAGCTCTAGCTCATGAGCCCCATTGCATGGGATAGCTCGACTCAGCAGTGGCATCTTTCACCTCAGCCTACTTTCTGTCCCAGCAGTACTGGGTGGATAGCTGGACCTAGATGAATGAAGAGCTATCTTTCTCATCATCAAGCCAGAGCATGGCTACTTTTTCCTGGTCCACTGGCTACTTACTCTGGTCCACTGCTTTTTATCAGATGCTAAATGTTAATATTTCATTATCTGTGATCATCCAGTCACCAGCATGAATATAAAGCTGATTGATAACAGCAGCCTAAGTTCTATTATTCTATAAAGACCTGTGACTACAACAGTATTAAATATTGTGATCAAGGCTCCCAGCTCATGCCAAGTTTTGCACGACTTTACGTTTTAGCTGTTTTACAAATGGGTACACACTTTCTGTTTCCTCAGAAACCCACTGGGAAACCTTTAGTTTAGTTTTAGTTTCCTTTAGGCTACATCTGAAAGGTAGCCATGAAGAAACTGTAGAAGCTGCCTTAGCCCTATTTGAATGTAGACTTCCAGGTTAGGCTACAACGGCTACCTAAC
>VZTV01050142.1:16753-33137 GCA_013400875.1 Anhinga rufa
ACTAAGTATTTCAAATACATATTCTTCCTTCCTTCCTTCCTTCCTTCCTTCCTTCCTTCCTTCCTTCCTTCCTTTCTTCCTTCCTTCCTTCCTTCCCTCCTTCCTTCCTCTTCTAGGCTCCAAAACACCCAGAAGCATGCATTCTAATAGGACAAAACAAGGTATTACAGGTCAAAAAAAAATCTTAAGCTTCATTTAGATTCAGTCATCCATCAATGTCACCCATAGGTCAACTCCTGTCAGGGACATAACAGCACTTCACAAATGAGTAGATTCTGCAGTAGCTTCAGTTTAAATTTGATATAAAATAGCCTCATGTGGGCTGCATTGTAAGTGGCTTGTTGTGAAATGAGAAAGATATGGATGATGTTAGCAGGTGCCAAGTCAGAAAACACAGCCATTGTTCCAATATAAGTACTATGTGCAGCTTATGATAGGACCACATAAAAAAACCTGGGACCTGAGTAACAAGTAGGGTGTGAAGATCTTTGTATTATAGAGGGCCTGTATTATCTTTCCTACCTGTCACTTTTTCCAGTCTGCTAGGATTGCCTGTATTTTATCTGGTTTAGTTTTCACCATCCAGCTCCCAACTTATACTATACTTCAATATGCTTGACATTTGAAAGGAAATGTGTGTGCATTTCCTCTATTAAGAAGAGTGACCTGACAAACATGCCTTCACATCTCTTAGCAGCATGTCAAAAATAAGCTCACTGAGACCGCAGTGCATCCATTCTGTCATATTAATGAAATCCCCAGTAGTCTCAATCTTCATCTTTGCCTTAGATTCCAAGGAAATAAATAACGCACAAGAGAAGAGAAAGACACACATCCTTACTATGATTTGATTTCTCCGTTGAGGTTATGTATGCCAGTCATAATGGACTTTTTGATGCTGGATGCATCAAACACAAGTGCATCACATCACACAAGTGCAGACCTGGATCTTTGGAGGAACCAAAATCAATAGGAATTTAGTGCCTAATTGCTGTGGAGGATCTGCATTGTAGTTGCAACTTCAACATAAGAGTAGTATTTAGATTTCTTGAATCAGCTTTAAGTGAGCTGGCACAAGTAATGCTAGCAGCCTTGCTATGATAACATGGCCCTCTGCACAAGTTAGCTGCTTATGCAAGTGGTTGTCCTCCTCAATGACATTTGCAGGCCTTCCTGGGTTCCCTGATCCTGTGATTGTAGGGCTAATACTGTCTGAAAAAAACAGTGCACGTGTTCACTCTGTTCTGTACATGACAATAAAAGTTGGAACATTTTTATGTTACGTGATGGTAATTACAGGAAACAAGACTCTAAAATAAAGACTGACAAATCTTAATGAGATGGCAGGATGACATGGTACCACCACTGACTTATCCTTATGATCATGTTAGGGAGAGTTTAACAAAAATTGGTTTTGGTGTACAAAGTTTGTGATAAGATATGCAGAAGGGGAAAGAAGAGAAAGAGAGGGGACAACTGAGTCAGTGGACAGTTCAGGAGTTAGGGCAATGAGGAAAGCATTTCAGAAACAGTAGAACTATGGAAGGGTGGAATTTGGTGCTCCTGCAGCAGTGTAGAGGAGAAACTAGCTCTAACTTTGCCATGTGAAGTTATTTCCTCTATCTCTGTCTAGAGTGGTATGCAAGTTTGACTGAAATTTGACACTATTTTGATAACATATATTATTTAGTCAATTTTTACAGTAGTTGCATTGTTGAAAAAGATGTAAGAATTGTGCAGACTTTACACTGACTTTGCAGCAGGATTCAGATTCATTCAAGGAGAGAAAGTCTATCCACCAGATGCCAGAGGACAGTATCTTTGTTGAAGCTCTTTTTTGCTTTGCTACAATGGCATCACAGCCAGCAAAGTCAGACCATGCGCTACAAATTGGAGCAGAGAAGCAGAAATGAATTTATCTTTGATTTCTCCTTGACTACCATTAAGTCTATGGTTCCATCTTTACTGTCTGGTGCCTTGGTTGCTCAAATACAACTACTTATTAGTCTGCACTGCATGCCGGATTAGTTGAAAAATAATCTCTCTGGTCTGGAGAATGATGGCACAATGAAAGGGGCAGCATGCGGTGGAAGTGAGTAATTGGGGCAGAGAGGGAAACAGATGTTTTAAGCCATATTTCCTTTAACCTAAGAAAACTAACAACTATTGCCTGAGTTTACTTCTCAGTGAGCTTTAGGTTGAGGAAATTAAAACTAAGTTCATCTAAAAAAAAACAGCCTTATGAGAAAGAGGCCTACTTCAAGTAGTGAATAGCCTTCACCTGCAGAACTCAGTGGCCTGATTCATACTTAAGTACTTAACTCACTGAGGTAGAGCAGAAGTATGACTGAATCTTTGATATTTAGGCAAGTACTCCAACCACTAGGCTTTTTCTTACTCAAAGGTCTTGGTTTCCCTTGAACATTCATATTGTTTCGTGAAATTTGTCTTCTGGTTAAAACTGTATGTTAGAACTAATTTTTTTCCATTTCAGTGAGTCAGCAATTTCCTAACAAAACCTTCTCATCTTGGCTCAAATCTGTTCTGGATCCCAGAGCAGCAGGCAATTCATACTTGGCACTGGATAGCTGACCTGTTGAACAGCAAGCAGTTAATTTGCAGCGTTGGAAGTCAATCACTAACACATTGATTGGGTTTTGCTCATTTTATTTAAATAGACAAATGATTCATTTGAGAAAGGGAGTTGTTCCCTATCATCCGAGGCCTTGAAGTTTGGAGTCACTCCAAAGCTGACCAGTGAGGGTGGGTTTAAATTTAAAATTCAGGGGAAGCATTTGACTAGGAGTTTTTCTTTTAAACACAATTACCTTGTATTTTTATGATTGTTTTAAGCCCATATTGCTCCCAAAGAAACAGGTTTTCCTCCTTCCCGTCAATGATTGCTTACCCCTGTTGTCATGCCCTCCCTCATCTGTGTGAGTACAAATATTGCTGTAGTCTTCAGGCACGCTGTTGCAGAGTATTGATCCACATTAAAACTAGACCCTTTTTTTTTCTGTGTTAGTTTTAAACTGGCTCAGTTTCCCATGTCACCAGATGATTTATGAGTATGAACAGTGTCCCAGAATCTGATGCTTCTCTGTGGGTCCTCCATTCTTTTTTCAGTTTCTTCACTAATACAGAGCCATCAGAATTGTTTGCTTTTTAGATATTGCCATCTCTGGCAGCTGCTGGGTTGATGGTCATTTGTGATTTGCTGAAATATCTGCATTTTGAAAAATACATCAAAACCCAGAAATGACCAAGACATTTCATATTTCAAAAACTAATATCCACAAAAGGTTGCAGTTACTCTGTCTGAGCAACACACAGTCCTAGCACCTTTTCTCTGCACATGCCTCTGAAGAAAGCCACAAATGACGGTGAACTCATTAAAGAAGGTTCACTTTAATTCAAATAAGTGAGAATAAGGGACTATGCTTTAAGTTTATCAAGATCCTTATAAAACTGCAAAGACTGAGACTGAACTAGAAAAGCAACCCCAAGGATATGTATTGAAAGTGATGTAAGTAGAATTTAAAGCAGGAACTAATATAGATCAGGCCTCATCTAAATTTAATATCCATTTGTGTTTGCACATTGTTGTAGGGAGGACAAAATGGACTTGAAACATTCAATTGCCTGATCACCAGAAATTCTTTGGCCGTGCCTTCAAAGTATCTCTGGCCTTTGCTCATCAGAGCTGTGTCAGAGGAGGACTTTACAGTCCTGAAGTCCCAGATTCCCTGACCTTGGAACTATGGAAGGTGGTCATGCATAAGTTGAAGTGTCAATGAGGTTATTATTCTATTTATGTCTACATAATGTGAGTATGAAGTGCTGCTTAATCAGAACAGTAGAACTGTAAAGCCACTGAAATGGAGATGTGAGATAAATGCACAATGACCATGCAGTGCAAGGTGAAAATGTAAAATGAACATGCAAGATGGGGCATTCAATATTTCCACAGTGGTATGTGAAGCATACTTCCTGACCATAGCCAAACCGAGCTAGGATCATAATGAGAAGAGCTAAACTAAAGTGGTAAATGTTTCTACACCTCTGAAAATAGTTTGAATGTAATTTCATTTTTAATACAGGAGGAGCTAAGGATTGCCTCCTTCTTCAGTTGTGAGACCTTGATTCTCATTTGCAATTAAGGTCCATTATACTGATCTGACAGTAAGTGAAATGGGCTACGTGTGCTTTATGACCACTAAAAAGCCACTGTATTTTTATTATATTTGCTGGCTTCTACTCAGTCTTCCTTGAGCTTTAGAAATTAGACTGTATCTTAAAAATTGTTACTACCCAAACCCTGACAATACTTTTGATCTACCTTTGTACAGTATGTGGTGCAATTGAATTTTGGATCATTTCTGGTGTTACTGCATTGCCTAAAAGGCTAACTCAGGTTATGACACATTAATGTGGTAACTCTGTTTTCAAATTTGTCTTTCTCCTGTCTTACAGAGAAGATGGGGATACGGATGCTACTTACTGTGAGAAAAAGAAAAAAAAACATTTCACCCTGTTTGGAATTTAATTAACCAAAATATCTCTTTTCACATGTAAATGTTCTAATGTGTGTAAGTGCATCCTGAATTTCTTCCATGCATCTATTTGCATATATTTACAAGTTCCAAATCCTATTGCTTGATTGTAAGTAGATTTGTTATCATATGGATCTCTGTGCCGCAATTTCTGAAAATCTAACCTTGAAAACAAATTTCTTTCAGAGATCAGGAGGACATTTAAAAACTTTGGTTTGTTTCAGGGTATTTTGTTGTTTTAGGGTTTTTTAATTCTTTGAAATATACATCTGTGCCAAGATGCAAAGTAAGTACAATGTGTCAGATATATCCCTCTGGCCAGATGTCCTCTGCACAAAATTATGTGACACTTGTCTTTTCCAAAGTCCAGCTTTTTGATATCTACTTTTGGACCTCAATCTGGATTATTTATTTTAAGAGACAAGAGTATTTGTGCTGAAAGTCCCCTCCATCTTGAAGTTTTTTATTACTTGTTTCTGGGGCTTTGCTCTTTGTTTTATCTGTATGGCTGTCTTTAAAGTGCACATTTTGTAACAGATGAATCACCCTTACAGTTCCAATACGCAGTGAAATGATCAGATAACATGTTTATTATACAAAATCACAGCTTCATAACTATGAAGTAAATATGACAACACTTCAGATTTGTCACCTGGGAAGGCTCTATTCCCATAAAAGCTCAGCTGACAAAAGTAACCCAGGTTCAACTATTGCTTGGTGAAGACCTGGTTTGGAATGTTTATCAACATGCAGGTGCCTTTGTGGACACATACTGGGAGCACTCAGAGCATTCCAATAATGATAAAAATGCAGCTGTTGCACAGTTTTGAAACTTGTGTTGGAAAGTGATTGAGACTGTACAACCCAGCATAGCATTGCACTTAGTTAAAGCAAGTGAAGCATGGCTAGTTCAAGGCAGCTTTCCTGTAAAAGGGAAACTGCCTTTCTTACTCCAGTGAGAGGGAGTGGAGACCTGGTTGCTTCTGACATAGAAAGAAGGAGAAAGTGAGAAAAGAAAAGAAAAGAAAAGAAAAGAAAAGAAAAGAAAAGAAAAGAAAAGAAAAGAAAAGAAAAGAAAAGAAAAGAAAAGAAAGAGGTAAAGTGAAGGAAAGAAAAGAGGTAAAGTGAAGGAAAGAGCTTTGTAGAGTAGAGCAAGCAGCTTCTGTCCTTGCCTGTGGAATAACAGAAATATGGAAGACTCTGATGGCATCTTTGGCAAGGATGAGCCACTAACACCCTAGACCTTCTCAAAGCCATGACAGCGGTCAGTCCAGTTTTCCACAGACCTGGCACAGGAAATGTAAGTAGTGGGGCCATGGCTATTTTCTGGCCCCTGAATTTTGCAGACATGAGCAACTGCCTACTTAGTGTGTATCTAGAGCAAGTCCTGGATGGCAGTCTGTATATTGTAAACCAAACCAAACAAAAAATCCTGCTGCCACGTTTGTTATGGTTTAAATTGTATGTTCATTTGAGGTCTTCAGATCTTGTTGAAATGAGTTAGTGTCTCCCTTGCTTCCAGAGTAGCTGAACAACACTCTGATTCACAGGGGTGTATAAATGATTCACAAGATGTGAGGTAGTAACCAAACAGAGACCAATTTGAAATAAACCAGAGATATGTTTAAATATTTTTCATTGTTGCACATGCATGGAAATAATGCTTATTCAAAAACTTGTTTTTACCCAAATAATTACAAGGTTTTTATTAAATAATTTGCTTTTATTTTTCCTTCCCTTTTCTTCCTTCCTGTCTCTGAGAAAGCTTTGTTTCCCTGCTTGCTCTGTAGGTCAACTTGGGAATTATTTTCTCAGCAGTAAGCAGTGTGTATGTCTCATGAACATTTAGCTTATTATAAATGCACCCCCCTCAGAAGCAGTAAAGCAAATGACCAACATGCACAAATTGAATGGAGAAAATAATGGGAATCTTGACCAAAAAATGAGATAAAACAAAATACTGTACTGCAGAAGCATCTTTCCTTCAATGTGTATCACTGGCTGCACTTTGTTATAGGATTGCAGTAAACTGAACTTGGATTAAGAAGTTTTACATGTCAACCCCTTAGGGCAGCTGATTACAGGTTTGACCTTTTGAGATTCTGTGTATTTCCCACTTAATCAGTGCTGGAATGAGTTGCTGCTAAGTAGGATCTATGGGAACCCTATGGGAAAAGCAAAGCCATCTAAAAATAATGAGTATCTTTCCCTCTCCCTCCTCTCCTCTCATTTTGAGCTCTATTAGGCCATGATAACAGTCTTAATCTAGGCGACACAAAAGCATAATATGGCATGTGATGTTTGCATTGTATTGAGAAAAAGAGGTCTGGGATGGGCTTTTGGCAGCCTGGAATGTAAATGAAACTTTACAACATTGTTAAAAAAATGCTTCACTTCCCCCCTGTCCCTTTTTTCTTTTTCATACTAAGATTTGTTTGGTTGAGCTAAGAATTCATGAATTAAAATACAGTACCTAAGACTTTGACACAGTAATTGGTTCTTTCTTGCCTGGGCAATAATGCAAAATTGAAATCATCTCAGTTTTGTCTTGTTACAGTAACACACTTGGTGCTTTAGATATAATCTCACATAGTAGTCAGTTCAGTCATCAGTTCATTTCTCAATAGTTGTGGCCTGTAGGCTTTTCTCCTGCCATACACTTCAGTTTCTTCTTCTCCTCCCGCCCTGGCCCCCCTCCTCCTTTCCCATCCTCCCCTCAATAACTGTCTGTGAAACTGAACAGCATAATAGATGTAATTAGACCTTCAGTAATAGGACTGAATGGAGCAAGCGATGAGACTCCTGCTTGGGAAGCAATCAGTGCATTAGGTCCCCAGGACTGAAACTACATTTAACAAGGTTTGGGGCTTAGGGATTGTTGGTCTAGGCTTCTGCTGCTTCCCCAGGAGAAAGTTCTACCCAGAATGCAAATCTTCATTTACTATTGCTACAAAAGGGAGGAAAAGAACATTAGCCACTTTATTACACATATAATGAAGCAAACTGTATCTGTTAACATATTTTTTTCTTAGTAGTAAATCAACTGTTCACAAGTGCTAGTAAGTACAAATATATATTTCATCTGTGTTTTCAGATCATTTCCTGAGTTTTCCTCATCCATTCTTGGAAGAAGAAAGTTTTGAATAGTGTCAAATCAAAATACACTTTGTCAGACACTAGCATGTTTCCCCATAGATTCAAAGATTAGTCTACTAAAGTTAATGAAGACACCATCCCTTTCAAGAGGAATGTAGATGTGGCAAAGTTTACATGTGATCTGTTGATTTCTGTTCCTAACTGTGTAAATTGGTGTTCACATGAAAAAATTACCTTTTTAAAATTAAGTCCTTTCATCATTCAGGTCTTAACCTTATCTAACTGGACCCTCTACCTTCATCCAGTTTCCCTTCCATAACAAGATGTGGTATGTACTCTCATATATGTTCCTTAGTTATCATTTGTATCAGCTTGTGCTTCCCTATTTCTATAATTTGTAACCCAGACCTTGATATATATGGAGAGTAAGGAGAGGAGTTTGGTCCTCATTTGGTGTCAGATTTTCTGCATGACCTGGCACACAGACAGGGAGAAGGGCATAAAGTCAGAGACATCCAAAAATGGAGGGGTGCTTCTGAGGTCACTGTTCACTGAGTGGGAGGAGATGGAAAGGCTCATAAAACCTAAAGAAACCTTCAGTCCCATATTGTGGCACATGTGTTTAAGGCAAGCAGAGGAGGTCAGTACACTGCACTGATATTGACTAGAAGCCTGTTCCATGTTCAGGAGCCAGTGACCCACAGCACAGCCAACCTGGGCAGGCACTGCACACCCAGTGTGGCCTTCAGGCTGTGCTGTGCCATGCTGTGCTGTGCTGTCATGCTGCATGCATCCCTCAGCTGCAGGATGGATGAAGCCCACACATGGTGCCAGAGGAGCCTGTAGGCAGGTCCTGCTTGGCACGATGATTACACCTCCTGTGTGGCCTTGTCCTTGTCTAACAGTGAGAAAAGGAGTTCTTATGAGAACATCTTTTAGGAACAGAATTGTTTTCTTGTAAGGAAATTATACATGACCTCAAATGACTGAAAGGCAGAGCTTCTCCATTTAGACAGGATCTGCTTTTTGCAGCATGTCATGGGAAAATCCTTTGGGCCTCTGCCCAATGCTGCATGAACATGGGGTACCCAGCATCTGAAGGGGTGTAAGATATTACTCGCTGTCTATATTCCTCTTCTTATTCTTCATTATTAAAACAGTTACCTTATTAAGCTATTTGTTGTTGGCCCTTTCTTACCGAGACCCAGAAATATTGCCAGCTTGCTCTCACCTCGCCTCTTCTCACCCACTATCCACACAGTGCAGAACATACACTTAGTGTTATAACATTTTCCAGGCTTTCCTTCTCCATAAAAAAAAAAGAGTTGTGAGATATCTGCCACTAGCAAGCTGCCACCTTACCCAAAGTCATTTCTTAAACCCATTACCGCTAACAGATCTTTTCTTCCTCTGACATAAGCTATCAAAGTCTTTGTATTCTTCTATCAACAAGCAATATATCTCACTTCTTCGCCTGCAAATTCCTATTTCCTCTGCATTTCCACAAATCTTCTCATCACACTTACTGCCATGCATAATGTAGGTTGTATTTATTTCAGATGATGTATTTTTTCAGACACAGCTTTAGCAATTTACAAACTTTCTTTTTTCTTGCAAAATTTTTTAAACCCCAATACACGCTTTTACAAAAGATAGATATAAATGATTTTATGCACTTCAAACTTTCACCAGAAGCTGTTAATAGTTCAAATTCAAAATGACACTGATTAAGTACCTCTAATATACAATAAATCTTGCATTTTCCTCTGGATTAAGTCATGGGTTTAAAGCAATAATTTTTTTTTTTCATTTTTGGTCAATTCTTAGATTAATTTAATAATTACTTCCCTCATTTTCTGGGATACTGTCTGTGGAAACTTTAGAATTATGTGATACAGTGTTTTCAAACCCCGTAATGGCACTGTGAAATATTTCAAAGTTTACTGTTTTAGAGATGATAAACAATAATTTAAAAGTTAGGCTGCATGCAAGTGCAAGACTTAAAGATGTTTGTTCTCACCTTTATTTGAACAAGGTTATAAATACAAGGTTTGAAGGAAAAACTGCACATCTTTTTACTGAAGGTGGAACAGGAAAGGAGATTTTATGCTGAAATTTTTTGGGGGATCTTGCTAATTCAATATAGCTTTTATATCAGGAATCACAAAATAACCTCAGCACAATGTCTTCCCATTGTTCTATAGCACTTCCATTAGGCTTTTAGATCAATACAAACTAGCTGTGTTTCTTTGACACAGAATCAGGCTTCAAACCTTGCCATCTGTTTTTAGGTCTTAACTACGGGGTTATTTTGTGGTTATCTTTGATCCTTCTCAGTGACTGAGTGAATCTGAAGCTGGCTAAGATTGAAGCTTTACTGATCAACCTATCCTTGTGATACCCTGCAAAACTAACTTGAAAGTTAACTTATATCAATACAGAAACTTGCCCAAGCCCCGTGGGTGCAGAGGCCTAATTGAAAGGAAGGGGATAATCAAACTATTGGCTTTGACTACGTATAATGAGCAGTGCTATGGGAGAATATCTATTATCAAACTAACCCCAAGAGGTTTGAAACAGAGTAGCCTCATTCTACACGATTAAAAGCTTTTTTTCAGATCCAGAGAACACATCTCATCCAGAGATGTCAGAATTACAAAGGTACTTCTAAAGCTATGGTCAATCAACAATACTGATATTAAGTCCCTGAACATATGTTCCCTGTATGAAATTAATCTTTGCAGGATCAAAGAGATAAATGCCTTCCAGATTACTAAACCATTGAAACATAAGCTCTTGTAGTGAAGCAAGATCACAAATATTACAAAAATTTAATATACAAAATAAAGTTAATAGTTAAAGTTGCAGGTATTTTTATATGAGTTCAGAGCAATAGTTCACCTTTTGCCTGTTAACAGCCCATATTGGATACTTAAGGAATTTGGGAAACTCCATCATAGATGATCCTCTCAGCTACTGACATATCAGTTGAAAATACCAGAATTGCTACTATGGTTGCAATCAGAGCTGAGTTAACTAATGTGCAGCTGAGATTTTCCCAGCCCTCCTCCTTTAGCCCTCCATTAAATGTTGTGTACCTGGACTAAAATCCACAGTTTTAGTCTTTTCTTAGAATATATATTAAGAACAACATGCTTCCAAGAATGAAAATCTAATCCTAGTGTTGAGTGTAATGACCAAAGGGAGCTTCATTTTAGCTCACCTGGGACAGAGTCTATTTGCGAACAGCTGGATTTTCTTTTCTCTTCCAGATGAATTGTGAATGTGCCCTGAGTTTGTTTTGCAATGGTGAACTATACTTATTGGTTAAATCTGTTATGAGCATCCCCTTACTGCATTTTTTGGTACTTGTGTGGTAACTTACAAATGACATAATTCAATATTTCCATGCGGATCATTTAACAAACATGTTAAGGAGGTTAATGTTGTCATAATAACATATACTGTACCTTCAAGTACAGAAATCTGGCACAACATTACAATTGACAGCAATTTTCCAATACAACTGTGGTGGGTTGACCTTGGCTGGCTGCCAGGCGCCCACCAAGCCACTCTGTCACTTGCATTCCTCAACAGGACAGGGGAAGAAAATACAGTGAAAGTCATGGGTTGAAATAAGGACAGGGAGACTGCTCACCAGTTACTGTCATAGGCAAAATGGACTTGACTTGGGGAAATCAATTTAATTTATTGCCAATCAAATCAGAGTAGGATGATGAGATATAAGAACAAATCTAAAAAACATCTTTCCCCCACCCCTCCCTTCTTCCTGGGCTCGACTTCACTCCTGACTTCTCTACCTTCTGCCTGCAAGTAGTGCAGAAAGAGAGGAATTGGGGTTGCAGTCAGTTCATCGCATGTTGTCTCTTCTGTTCCTCCCTCCTCTCTCTTTTCCTCTGCTCCAGCATGGGGTCCCTCCCACTGGAGACAGTCCTTCATGAACTCCTCTAGTGTAAGTCCTTCCCACTGGCTGCAGTTTTTCAACAACTGCTACAGCATAGGTCCTTTTCATGGGGTGTAGCCCTTCAGGAATGGATTGCTGCAGCCTGGGTCCTCTGTGGGGCCAAAGGTCGTGCCAGGAGCCTGCTCCAGTGTGAGCTCTCTGCAGGGTTACAGCTTCCTTCAGAGCACAGCCACCTGTTCAATCATGGGGTCCTCCACAGGCTGCAGGGTGGATATCTGCTCCACCATAGTCCTCCATGGTGGAGGTTCCCCTCTTGCAGGGGGACAGCCTGCTTCACCATGGTCATCACCACAGGCTGCAGGGGAATCTCTGCTCCAGTGCCTGGAGCACCTCCTCCCCCTCCTTCTTCACTGACCTTGGTGTCTGCAGGGATGTTTCTCACATTTTCTGTCATCTTTCTCCCAGCTGCTGTGGCACAGCAGTTTTTACCCTTTCTTAAATATGTTGTCACAGAGGCACTGCCAACGTCACTGATTGGGTCAGCTTTGGCCAGCATCAGGTACATCTTGTAGCTGGCTGAAACTGGCTCCATCCAACAAGGGTACAGCTTCTGGCATCTTCTCTCAGAAGACACCTCTGCAGCCCTCCAGCTACCAAAATCTTGCCACATAAACCCAATATAACAACAAAATCTGAAACTTCTTTCTGAGGTCTATGAACATACTTTTATCCAGGGTTTTTCCATAGCTGGGCAAGAATTACTGGGACAGTATTAACGAAATAATTATATTGTCAATTTGCCTACCTCCTACTTAAAGTTATAGAGTGAACGAGTCTCTTATTCAAAAAAGATAAATTTGAAAGCAACTCTTGTGTAGCTGCTCTATTATTTTCAGAGGACTCATCTGAAGAAAAGAGTAAATAGATCAATTATCATAAAAGGTCCTATTCACTTGACTTCTACAGTTGCTAGAAATTAAATGGTTTTGCCCTTCAGTAGATCTCTGCTTTGTCCAAATAAGTCAGACTTTTCATTGTATGTAAAGATTTACACTAGATAATATATAATATGTGTTAAAATAAAGATGTAATTTCAGAGCTAAGACCTGGAAAATACTATCTCCTAAAAAAATGCAAAGCCTTTTGAACCAGCTTTGAACAGTACATTTGTTACTTTTCATTGGTTTAATAAACATTCATAAAGCTTTTCTTTACAGGTGTCTACACTTCATAAGCTGCATTTAAAAACCTGAGGTTTAATTTGTGGACACAAATTTGTGTACCTAAACCTGTGAATGCACTGCTGCCAGAATCAATGTTAGCTAGCCAGAATTGCTAGAATTTGTAGTGCAAATGACCATAAATGTTCAGATAGGCATTTCATGTAGTTTTCACAGAAAACCAGGAAGATCAGCCCTCCTCCTAGCTGTAAGGTAAAGACATTTTAAAAATGTCTTTAACTGGATTTGTACTTTCTAAGCTTATATTGATCCTGTGTTGTTAGCCCTTTTTCACTCACTCTGGGCTTTTTGTTCATACAGTCTATAACCCAGAAAAAAATCTATTCTTGCAGAATATGCTGAGGATTGCAATGAAGCTTTAAGTAATAACTCTAAGTTCTATGTAATAAATCATACTCTTGTGCTGCTGCTGGCAGCAGCTTTCCACCTGACCTAGAGCATTTTTCCATGACTAGAACCACTCTCTGCAGGTGTCTCTCAATTCTACAGAGTGACTGCAAAATAGCTTCCTGAGATTTGAAAGCTTTCCTGTAAGCTCAGCCTAGCAGAGAAAAGTATGTTATCAGAAGTTGCCAGAAAAAAAACAACCCTCAACTCTAAATCGAACTCCAGAACACTGCTCAGTAACAATGAAAATCTCCAATACTCTGCTGATAAGAGTTCTGCTCATATCATAGTTCAGTTCTATACTTTGAAAAATATGTGATAATTCCTTGGCAACTTTGCTCAAAATTGTAAGGGAATTGACCACTGTGTGAGGTCAAGGCCACTAAAACATGCTCTTGAAATAGAAAAGCATGCACACTATTTCTTCTTTTTGTGCTTTTCTACCCCTTCCGACTCAGAGTACTGTGACTGGCAGCAACCAAGAACAAAGAGGAAGAGGTCCAGGTCCTTCCTGTCACTTGATTATTGGGATAGAAATCATCAGCTCCAGCAGCAAAAAATTAAACAGACAGCAACCACGACTGTAGAGGGAGAAGCACATTAATGAGGAAATAGTACAATTAACAGACACCTTAGTGTGTGGAGAGCAGAAGCGAAGAATACAAGAGGGAGAAGAGATTAGGATGGTAAAAAAAGGTGTGACAAGAAAAATTAGAGACGAACAGGCAAAGGCAAAGAAAAAAACACTGAACATTTTCACTGAACACTTTTCACACAGTGAAAATGCTGAAGCAAAAAAACCCACTGATTATGGAGAAGTCAGTCAATTTGGAAAACAAAAACTCAGGTTTAAATTATTTTTAAAAATCAAGAAAATTATTTTAAGGAAAAGAAGAAAAAAACTGTAAGAAGTAGTCTGCAGAACAGTTGCATTACAATTTACTGCAGACTGTTGGGTGTTTAGAACTAAGTTTTACTAAGATATTATGTAACATTTTAGCTCAGATCAGGGTATCTGAGTGTGGTTTGCCACTTCTCTCAGCCCTCACAGTGAAGAATCATTTCTAAAATAAATTCTGTTTGTCTTAGTTGCTATTCAAATATCCACCCTGAAAATTAAAAGGAAGACCTCAAGGTCCCTTAAATAACCATATATTTTATTGCTTATTAACTATATGCACACATCAAATGCAATTGTAAATTGGGTTTGCTTGCTGAGAAAAATGGTACACTGGTACAGTCTGGTGAATTATAGATAACCAGCATGTCAGTTGCTCCTGACACCACTATTTCAAGGGTGCTTTTTAGGGATTTTACCTGGGTAGATAGACAGGTCTCCACTCTAGACTTGTGCTCACAGTTATGCTGTGAATTCCAAGGGGAGTTTATGTTAGGGCTATAGGTGGGAAAGAGGGATGAAAGACACCTTGAAGATTACTACCTCCCATTCAGAAGACATTGGCATGCTTCTCAGATGAATGAGAGTAACTTGTGACTTGCCGCCTTGTATTATTTCATGGATACCTTCTGAAAAACTACCAGACTTGCGCCATGCTTTCCTTAACTGGGTGCCATTCAAACACAGAGCAGAAGAGGTCTCATATATAGTTACCATGCTACTGTGTGACGAGTGGGGATCTGAGACAACAATCAGTCAACTGGTAGGATGAGTAGACAGCTTGAAATTCTTCAGTTCCTAAGAAGTTCAGTGAACTGAAGACAGACATGCAATGCTCTTCCAACATTCACTGGATGTTAGGAAAACACTCTTTTATAAGCACTCTATGGACTGTACCTCAGTGCTCATCTTTGCACACTGAAAGACAGCAGATGACATTCAGAACCTACCAGAGTTAATTAGACATTTGTCATTGATGTCAAGAGAGACAGGACTACTAACAAGATATCCACTTGTTTATTGAGCTTTTGTGGTTGGTAAGGCTGGTAAGGACCAGCCACTTTTGTGGAATGACTGCGTTTTGCCCAGAGACAATAAAAGAGTGCTGTTAACAAGCCTTGAAGCCTCTTGTGTTCCTGGAACAAAAGAGTGCATAATTTTTCTTTGCGAATGAAGAACAGAAATACCCTTTTATCATTAACAGGCTGCAAATGAAAAAACAAAATCTCAGAGTTGTCCTTCTGTTAAATGGTTTTAGTGTTCCCATCAGGTTACATAATATTTCATACAAAGCAGAAAGAATTGTTTGACTTTTTAAAACCTTTGAAAAGGAAAATGTTCCAAATTGGGATGTAAGTTCATTAGTCCAAGGTTGAAAGATTCAGTTTAAATAATGAATGGCAAATTCTTAAGAAATTAGAGCCACATGCTTTTACTTGTTCTTGTGATCATCTTACTCCAAAACTGTTGATTTTCATCATTGGAAAAACATAACTTAATGCTATAAATTCAAATCCCCAAGTAACATTTTGGGCCAGAGCCTCAGTTTATGTTCATATCTTGAAGGTGTGCTGTTTACACTAGAAAAAACACTGTTCTTACAAGTGAAATTTTCATCATATGATTATAAAATGTACATTGGCAATAGAAGTGTCGTTATCCAAAATGCAAACAGGACATCTGTGTTGTATTACAATTTACTTAAAACAAATATTTTTCCATAATTAGGTACTATTTAAACGGATAGATTTTTTTAAAGGTTTTAGATATTTTGAGCCATAATTTAATTTAATGGCTTTAGTTATATATGTTAATATATTCAGGTTCCTATATCTGTTAATTTTATTGAAAAATCAAGAGAATTGCTGTTATTTCCTTATTGTAATGGGTCAGTTTGATAATTGTCTGGAATAAAAGGGGAAAGGATGAGGTAGAACAGGGACAGCAAGTCCGCAAATAAAGCAGAACCTGCCTGAAAAGCATAGAAGGCTGGGGCAAGCAAATACACATTGGCAATATGAAGTTAAAGAATACATAATGAAAAAATATAGCTCTTTGGTAAATGTGATTGATTATGAGTATTAAAACACATGAATATCCTCAGTGAGTGCTGGTACTATTCATATAGCAAAATGCTTGGATACAGTTGATTCTCACAAGAGACTGTACTAAGATTTCTGTGTTCAGTGAACAAATCACTTCCTTGGAGTCCTCAAGGATATTAATTTCAGAATCTTAAGAAAGGCTAAACCATGTTTCTAATTGTCCTCGTTTCAGCTGGGAT
>VZTV01050143.1:0-16930 GCA_013400875.1 Anhinga rufa
AGGAGGAGGAGGAGGAGGTGGTGCAGATCCGGCTGGGGGACAAGTGCTACCCGGCGTGCAAGAGGAAGCTGATCGAGCAGAGTGACTACTTCCGAGCCCTGTACCGCTCGGGCATGCGGGAGGCCGGGCAGGGCCAGGGGGAGCAGCTGCTGCGCGGGGGGCTCAGCGCTCTGGGGCTGGAGCTGGTGCTGGACTTCATCAACACCTCCTGCCTGGCCAGGCTGGAGCAGGAGGAGGGGGGCGATGAGGAGCCCCCTTTGCTGGAGGAGCTGGTGGAGGCCGCTTCCTACCTGCAGGTCACCCCCTTGCTCCGCCTGCTCCTCTCCCAGGTGAGGCTGGGCAACTGCTTCGAGCTGCACCGCCTGGCTCAGGTCTACGGTCTCCAGGACTTGCACGATGCCTGCCTAGACTTCATGGCCGCCCATTACCATCAGGTGCTGCGGAGGCCCGATGCCCGGCCGCATCTCCTCCTGCCCCATGCTCTCCAGCAGCACTTGAAGGAGAGGCGGATGAGGGGCACCGCCACCCTCGTGGCCATTGGGGACTTCATGGGCGCCTCCTCGCTGGGCCTGCCCCCGGGCTGCCACCCTCAGGTGGAAGCCCCCTGGTCTATGCTGAGGTATGACGAGGAAGCGCAGAGGTGGCTGCCCCTGGCCAACAACCTGCCCCCTGATCTGGTGAACGTTCGAGGCTATGGGTCGGCGATGCTGGACAACTACCTGTTCATCGTCGGGGGCTACAGGATCACCAGTCAGGAGATTTCAGCTGCCCATTGTTACAACCCTTGCCTAAACGAATGGAGTCAGCTGGCTTCGATGAACCAGAAGAGGTAACCCCTGCTCCCTGAAATACATGTGTGTCCATGCGTGTTGTCAAAATAGACCCTGTTGAGCCACGTGGCGTTGACTGGACTCGGCGTTATGAGAAGTGATTCAGACCTGCCTCTGTGCCTTGAGTCACCCGTGTCTCATGCACCATGCGGCGGGAAGGACCGCAGCGCTTGGCGGTGGCTTGGCAGCGTGCCACCCGATCGGCCTGGCGAGCCTTGTCTTTGGCGGCAGCGGTCATCCCGCCGCAGCACAACGCCGCCGCCGCCTCCCTCCTGCTGAGGGGCCCCCTCTGCATGGCGCCGGGGAGCTGCTGTGGCAAGGGAAGGGTGAGGAGGACGGCGGCTTTGTTGCATAAATGCCGGCGGTTGAGGCTCCAGCTGTGGGAGAACGTGAGCTAGGCGTCAGCAGAGGAGCGCTGTGCTATAGCCATGTGTGATCATCCACCTCGGTGTGAAATCGTGGTGGGCTCCCACTTTTGATTTAAACTGCAGCATGCAGGAGCCGGTCTCTCTGAACAGCTGTCTTGCCGGTAGTAGAAATTTCCCCTAAAATAACAAAGATTTTATCAAAAAAAAAAAAAGATGAAATTCTTCTCTTTCTTTCTGGTATTATTTTAACTCTAGTACTGTACGTGACAAGAATTTTTACTGGTCTTACTGGGGATGTATAATCTATAAAAGCTAGAGGTGGCTGAAAAATTTTAGTTGGAGCAGTTTTTCATTGTTTTGTACTTTCATAAAAATCTGAGTGTTTTGTAGGCCTGCATTTGAGTGAAATATTCACCAGAAAAGCGTCAGGAAGATTGTGAGAAATTTCTCACGTCATGAGAATGCCTCCCAGATCAAAACATTCAGCATTTTGACAATTTTGCTTTTCCCCGTATCCTTTTGAATTGTTTGTTTGACATTTATGTTTAAATTAGTATTCAGAAACACTTGTATTGTTCACATTTGAAGGAATAATAGGGAGCTAGCCTTGAGGGAGACCCAAGAAGAGAGGCCACCTCCTTGGCCAAGGTTGTGGCTGCTCTACCTTAATCATGCTGCAGAGTTATCAAGACACAAGACTTTGACTTCATTGAAATGAAATGCTTCCGTTATCCAAAGTGAACTTCCTCATTGTTTCCATTTTAGAAAAAGTGTTCCAATTTTTATCTTCTCTGTGACCAGTAAGGAGGCCAAAATTCACGGTAGAACGGAAATTCTCTTCTCCATCCTGCAAACTCAAGGAGCACCCAGAGACCCCAACCATTGGCATAAATGCTTTGTATCTGCACGGTAAAGCTGCAGTCTCTGTTCCAGTCTCTGTTTAGCTCTTGCCAGCTAAAACCCCCCAAAACACGGGTTTGACCTAAAATTCGTTCTTTCCCATTTCACTTTTATTTTTCTTTCGCTTCCTGTGTTGTGAGAATTTCACTGAAATGATTGCCTCCATAATCAGTCATCAGAATTGATCGGAAACTATTTTTTTTTTTAAAGTATTTCTGGCTTCTTGAAAAGGTGGTGTGAAAAATTTAATCTGTAAAATGAGCATTTAGCTTTTAAACACTGCAAACACCTATTCTTGCAGACATATTTCTTGGAGCCTGAGCCTATAAGCAGTCTTCACCAAGGCGCCTGTGGGAACTGAGATGTTTTAGCCGGCCTCGCTTCGGCAGTCTTGCCTGTGTGAGCATGATTGAGAGCACATGGGCCTCGGTAGGAAAGGAGGTTGGGGTCAGCCCACGCAGTGTCTCCTATGGAAATTAACTTAAACATAGGAATCCCACGTTGATCAAGTTACGAGGTTTTGGCATTGCTTTGTGTGATGTGTGTAGCAAGAGAGATGTTATTATGTGCGATGATTCTGCAGCATGGTGAATGAGGGATTTTTAAAAAATGTTTTTTTTCGAGGCCCTTTTTCACCTTATGACCTGACTGTTCAAACTCTAGATCAGCTTTTTTTCCCTCCACACTTTCGCTTTTTTCTAGGATATATAATCATTATATCTGAAATAAACGCATGGATATTTTCTCCTTATATTACTGTTTTCAACTGCACTGCCATACCAACTTAATCCTGAAGCCCATCACAGGTGACAGCAAGGTATTCCTTAGCATAGAATTTCACATTGGCCATTTCACATTGGCAGAAAAGTAGTATGTGAATGGATATTTTTGGAATAGTCTCTGTTCTTACATTTCATGGTAGTTATTTTAGGTCAAAAAGAACCCAAAATTATGTCTGCCTCTAGCCTTGCAAGTAAGTGAGTAAGTATGTTGCTCTCTGAATGATAAGCAGGGGAAGCGTTTTGTTATTTTTTCATGAAAACTTTGCTGACCCCTTCACAAAAAATGCCTTTGACTTTAACATCTTCATGGAGTCTCGACTCTGAAGCTAGTAATTACAGTTTTTTCTATCTGACATAACATTTCAGCTCTTTGATGACCAGCTTGACATTTAGTGGCCAGAACACAGGGAGAGATGGCCTGTGCCATGGGAGCCATGAGCAGGGAAGTCTTTAGGAGCGGTGAGTTTGCATTCAACAGGAACAGCACTGATGCCTGCCTGCCTCACAGATGTGCCGCAATTAGAACTGCGCTTTGCTCGGCGTTGCGTTTTCAGTTTGTTATGCTGTATTAAAATAAGCAGGGCAGTTGCCCAGCGTGCTGCTTAGGAATTACAGTCATGTGACTGTCTGCCAAATGAATTTATGTCAGCCAATATAATTATATCGCATGGATGAATTTTCTACATACTTTGAGGGAGGATTCTAGTTCCCATTGAAGTTGGTTTGACTTGTAGACAACGTTTTAAGAGTAACTGGATCTGGTCTATGTGAATGGATGTGTATCATGGCCTCAAGAGAAGGCTGAGGATTTATGGAAATAATTGCGCTGATCTGCTGTAACAGAAGAAGTTCTCTCCCCTCAGCAAACCTTGTAAATTCTAGGATAGTTTTATCTTTAATTATTTGCATTATTATAATATAGAAACCCAGGATGCCTGATCGTTATCAGGTCCAAGCAGAAAGCACTTGCTACTCCTGATAAGTAGAGGCCAACCTTGCTCTTCCCTCCTCCTCCTGCTTTGTCTCCATTCAGGGCGTTTTAACTTGCTTCTAAGTACAAGAGAAAAGTTGTCAGATGCATACTGAATACTTAGCAGTCATTCTGGCTTAGGTTCTAGCTGCTAGCTATCTTTCTAGATGTAGAGGTCTTATTACTGTAGTTTCAAATTTGTTTGCAATAGGTAACTCCTGTGTATTATTCTTGTGATGCCCCCATAAGCTTGAGAAAGTGTTATTCCCTATTTATGCACAAGGGAGATAAAATAATTTGCTCAGGCTCATGCAGGAAGCCTGTGGCTGAGCCTGGAATTTCTCGTCATCTGAGGGCTAAATATGGTCACAAATAGTCCATAGCAGATCACGGTTTCTAGATCTTTAACTCTAGAGGTATTGCTGTACTTGGAATAGTGTCTTCAGAGAATTACCCGGGCTTTTTTGTGGAAGAAACTTCATGTAAGTGTTGCCCAAGCCCACTCGTGATCTTTGGGAACAGGAAGGTAACAAGGCACTTTGGGGACTGCTCAAGTAATGCCCTTCAATACCTTTCCATACTTTTCTTTAAATTGATGCTGTCAGTTGAAATTCAGTGTTTAAAAATAATATACTCATAGGATTTCTACTGCATGTGCCAGTTACAGCTGTATATTCCACTTTTATTTTCCTTCAGAACACTCGTGGCAGGTAAATCTTCCAGGCTGGAAGACCCTTGTAAGCCCCTGGCTGGGATTATACACATGCATGTGGAACATGGCTTTTGTGAGCAATCTGTGCCTGAACTGCTGCCACTCTGAGGACTTTTAAAGGAATATAGCAGAGAATGCTCCTGGGGAATGGTAGTGGTTTATGTGACCTTTTCTTTCCACATTTTTTTAATTTTTTTTCACTCAAAATTCCTCTGTGTTGGGGGAAAATCGACTTTTCAAATATTTCTAACTTAGAAATATTCATGTCACATTTATCACAAATGTATCGCATGCTTCCAAAGCTAAAGGTTGGATGCAGCGTGCTCTGCAGACTCATATAAGAAATGTAAAAAAAACAAACGTGGTTCATGCAAAAAGTGTCAAATGCTTTGGAATTGCCTTCGTAACTGTGCCTTCATGATTCTTCATCTTGGTTGTAAATGCTTTCACTCTAGAATAAAGAAGTAATCGGATTTGTGGGAAATGTTAAGGTTGTAGTGGATCATTTGACAGGAAGGAACCGCAGGTTAGTTAGTCCAACCCTCCTGCTTTACAGCAGGAGAAGCTTACCTTGAAAATACGTGTCTAACTTGTTCTTGAAACCCTCCAGCAATGTAGATTCCAGTCTCCTTCCTCCGAGGTGGGGTGTCTTGCTCCCATGTTTTCCTACCCCTGTGATCAGGGAGTCCTCTCTCATATCTATGCTAACATTTTCTTGTTGTATACTAAATGAATGCTAGCTGTCAGTGAACAAGACGGATGCTTGCTGTCCTTTTTATAGCCGCTTTCATAGTGGTGTCCTACAGATACCTCTGTGGCTGTTAATGCAATCCAGAACAATGTAGGGTTTTTTGCAAGCTGTTGAATGCTGTCTTGTATTCAGAAAGCTATGCGCTCTGATCCCCAGATCCTATGCATTTGTGCATTAATTTTTCTTCCTTCCTACACAGAGTACTTTGCACTTGTCTTTACATTGTATTTTGAACTGTGGTAAAACCCCACAGCTCACTCGTGTTCCTGGGCTTCCTTTCAGAGGAAATGAGGGACATCAGAAGACAGCCCATAGCCCGTGTTGTCCCAACAAGAAGGGTGTGCACTAGGCCTGGCATTTGGAAAGTACTTTTGATCCCCCGAGTTTAGATAACTCACCAAAGTGAGCGGAGTTACGTCGCAGTTGAATCTAACAGACTGTTCAGCCCTGTTGTTTCCAAGCTGTAGTCCATGGAACAGTTGTTAGTTGTGGAGAGCTGGCTGGTTGCTCAGTGTTTGCTTGCCTTGATTCCAGCTGCTCCAACACATTAAAAGAGTATAAAAATACACTAAATATTTCCTAATGTTCACTCTCCATAAAAACACCTGCTGTTATTGGCATGGAAAGGTGAACGGCAGAAGTTTTTCATAACATGTTGAGCCATTGTCCAAACTTTCATATAAAGTGTGCTGATGGATGCTTATGGCTACTTTTGAGAAAAATGAACCTTTTAGTTAACGTGTTCCATAAATCTGAGATACTTCCACTACATGTCATCCATTTTAACAAGTCTTGGAAGTGGTTAAATGACTGACACAAATGTACGTGGCCTCCTTCTAGAATAACTGTAGTTGAAAGTTGTGCCTTGCATCTTTCCCCGGGTAGTTTTCCCTGTGCTGCAAGAAGCAATTCAGTGATACGAAGGCCATAAAGCGGAAACTGTATAAGTTACCTCCATTCAGATAGAATAGTAAGCGGCTACGATTAGAGGCTAACTAGAGAAGCATGTGTGAATTGGGAAACCTGAATTCTTTAATGTTCTGACGGTACACACTTGTTTAGTTTATTCGTGTCCTCTGTGGCAGAACTTTTAACATGTTTATGAAGTGGCTAGAAGATGGTTGAATAGGGAAATGCTACCTGTGTGCGTGTGAACTCATTTTATAAGCAAAAAATCCTGTGCCATCTCCATCATGGGCACAGAGTTACAGACTTTTAACATACTTTAGATTTTAAAGAATCCCTTGGAAGAAACATTTACATTTTGTGGTTTTGTCTCTCTGTTAATTTGTGGATTTGTTTTTTTTCCACCATAACTTTTAGAACAGGTACATTGCTTTGACAATCATAATGTTTTACAAGTAATTATCCTCATTTCATACCCGCTATTGATTGCCATATTATTCTGGATTCTCTAAGATGGAAAACATAATTGCTGTAGAGAGGAGATGAACAGAGTNATAAAAAGCAATTAATTCCTTCAAAGGAGCATTTTAGTTTCCAAAGCTGTATCAGGATGACAAGAACAAAATGATTCCATCTGGAAACAAATTCTTTTTCCAAATATATTTAATAAAAAGAAATTGCAAGGCAGTCTGCTGCTAGGCAGGGTTCATTTTGTCCAGACAAAATCCTGCAAAAATACTTAGCGGTAAGTTTTGAATCTTGGATTCATGCAGAGTGAGACTCACTTTACTGCTCAGCAAGCCAATGCAAGTCTAAAACACCACTTCAGTTTTACAGACATAACGCAGTTCCCCGTTTGGCTTTATGCTGAGCTAGTGCACTCCAGTGCCTTTCACGCATTTAGCTAATTAGGATGTTGGATGGTAAAGTCTCGATGTGGCTCAGCAGTAGACAAGGAACAATCTTTCTAGGCAATGAGAATATTTCTGAAGAGAGGAAGAGCTCATCTTTTATTAGACCAGCTTCCATAGCTGGAAGGCATAGCTGAGCATGCAAGCCCCCTAACTTCGAGCCCTCCAATTTCTTCCTACAGACGTGCGTCTTTAATATCCATAGACCATTTGTTTCTGCCTATATTATCTTAAAACTGTAAGCTGTAAGGCTTCTTGTGCTTCAGTAATTAGAAGGTTGCCCTTTGCCATGTGTGAAATGTAACAGGACAATGGCACAAAATAAGACATAAAAGAAGAGGGCACTGCCTGTGGAGTGCAATGTATTTTGTCCAACTATGGGTGGAGCATTAATTTACAGATACATCTTACTTCAGTGGGACGGAGGATGTGTTTAGTAGCTTAATGCTGAATAAGGTACAGGAGATTCTGTCTTCCTTCTGCAGAACATGATCCAATGTGTATCGCTTTAAATTTCTGTTTATTAGCCTTTTTTAAGAGATTCTATATTACAGACCAAGATGAGTACACGTTCTTAGGTATTCGTCAAGTCTTGTTTGAAATTTCTGCAATTTTAAAATATCCTTGACAGTGTGTATATATAATATGCTTTTCTCTACTTTGCTAAAAGCCCAGTGAAAATGAGACATCTATTGAACACATCAGTTAACTAAACATTTAGAGCTCAAACTGTGACAGATTGAAATCCAAAATAAAATGTTCTTCAGTCTCAGCATCAACATCATTAACATCCAGAATATCACTGGTTACTGTCCGAAGTAATTACAGTGTAATTACAGAAATTTGGCCTTGCACAGAAGGGTTTCGATGCTGTAATATATGAAGTGATGGTACAAGCTGTAAGTGACGATAAATATGTTGGAGCCTGGATAGGAACAACTTTCTCACCTATATTTTTCTGTACATCTATTTAACCTATTTCAATGCTGCAATCTTTTCTTTCAGGTCCAATTTTAAGCTTTTGGCTGTAAATGGAAAGCTCTATGCCATCGGTGGTCAATCCCTTTCCAACGTGGAGTGCTATAACCCAGAAAATGACTGGTGGAATTTCGTAGCATCCATGCCAAACCCTCTTGCAGAATTCTCAGCTTGCGAGTGCAAGGGCAAGATCTATGTTATTGGAGGATACACTACACGAGGTAGACAGCTTGCTTTTATTTTTTTTTTAAACCTGATTGCTTCTAAGGCTCAGATAATTTTCTTCTCTTTTTCAGGAAATCTTTTGAACTGGTGTAGAAAGCTGCATAACACTCATTAAAACACATAGAAATAAATCACTGGTAGAAAATAATTGTCAAATAAAAAAATTAGCTCTGTCATATAGGAATCAGATTTCTTTTTTTGGGGGTGGGGGTGGTCTACATGGACCTGGGACTCTGTTATTCTGAGTGAACAGACTGATGGGTAATTCAGCACCCAGATTAGCCCTCCTTTTTTTTAAGATTTTGATCATACAGTAGAAAGAGAGGTCCAACAGATACACTTTGTTTAATTTTTAAATACCTGTTTTAGATTATCTGAAGGAAAAATATGAAGAAAATATCTGACTGCATTAGTATTTCTCATGTATTAATAGATGTCATGATCCTTTCACTATAGAATTTTAGTGTTTCACAGGCAAATTCAAGCTGTAGGTAAGATTTTCAGTGCTGAAATAACTTAATTGAAAGCTCAAAATCTTAAGCAAGAACCAAGACTTTTGACTGACTTCCTTTCTATACCCTGTTTTCTGAGGATATTGTACAGAGGGAAGTATTTGCAGTTGAATTCTCTGCTGACAATTTCTTTTTCTTTATCCAGTGGAAAAGCAAGGCACTTAAAAAGAGCTCCCATTTGTTCATTCCTTAAGCACAGAGTGCCATTCGTTGGGAGGAATACCATTTTCTCAGAGTTCTAGAAGTCATTTTTTTTCCTGCCAAATGTTTAGTATTTACCAGGATTTCCTAAATTTAAATTCCTATCTCTAGGCCTTTGCTGACTTCATTTGACCACAGTAGTTTTAAACTTTTTTTCCAAATGGAGAATAAAATTAGAAGGGAGATCAGCTTTTACAGAGAGTGCTGCAATCAAAGCCAAACTGACATTAGAACAAGCTGTCCCTTCTAGTGTCTGAGCAGATCTTAGCTCTGAACCATTGTAAGGTTTATAAAAGACACACTTCCACCCCTCACGGTCCTTGTGGTAATGATAACCTTCAAAAGCATTTTGTCCAGTCCGTTCTGACCCAGAACCTGGTGGTTTTGCTGATACCGGAGATATCGGAGTGCTTGTGTCCATATGGAGGGCCATGCTGTGGTGTGCTCTGCAGTCCCAGTCATCTGGTCTTCCCCACTAAAGGATCTCTTGGGATGCATTGTGCTCCCTGATGTCTGGCACACAATACTCGCTGTGCTGAAAAGACAGACCCAAGAGGAAACATCCTTTGAGACAAGAAAGCAGAGAACAAGGAGAAGGGGCTGAAACAAAGAGTAATGGGAAGACTCATCTCTAGAGACCGGAGTTAGGGTTTTTGTTGTTTTTATCTAGAGGAAGAGAAAGAAGTGGTAAAAAGAAAAAGCTCTGATTTGGTTAATAGTGCTACTAGATTACGGGAGTGCCAGCTTTTCTCCTACATCCCCTGCACTTTGCAAATTCCTTTTCAGGTGCTTGTGCGGTTCTTTTGTCGGGCTGCCTACTCCTGGTGTCGTGGATAGGAAGATCAGCATGTCGCTGGTGCACATCCCGTTCCCTTAAAATTCATTAAGAAAGCATATGTAGTCAGGATTGCTGCTCTGTGTCAAGCTCCTTATTCAGTACTTATTACCTGTGGTTTCAACTGAAGAAGAACAGTCAGTGAATTACCTCTGGCTTCTTCCACACCTCAGGGGATTGCCACTGACCTTCAGGCCTCTGTTCTTTCCTAGATCTTTTCTTAGGTCTTTTCCTAAAGGCCATTTTTTAATAGAAACGGGATAGTAAAACAATATAAAGTTGTGAGCAGTGGATAACTAGTACATTTAGGCTTATGTTTAAATCCAAGACTGTTCAGGACAAATGCCTGTGCTTGTTATAAATAAAGATCCCTTTCTCAGTGAGGGTCTAGAATCAGTTTTTCTGTAACACCTTGCCTTAGGACAGCTATCAGACTTGGAAAGCAGAATTGCTGCAATTACACTGGTGATTTACCTTCCAAGTTATGCAGATGTTGGAGGGTGTTAAGGCATAACTACCAGAGAGGTGCTGAGGTATATTTGGTGTTTCATTCACTAAATAAAACACATGCAGCAATAATAACAATATGTAAATTTTTTTTTAGTATTTCTGCATATACATCAGTGAGACTGTAGTTTTGGTGTAGGTTTTGTAGGTTTTGTGGATTATTTTTTTGGTCTGTGTAGAGCCTTATCCGGAGACTACACTTTCCAAAAGATAGTAGGATCTGGAATTTCCCACTGTAAATTATAATGACACTTCTTGAATAAAGAGCCTCCGTCCAGTTGTCGGCTCTCAGTTGTGAACCTAGATCACAGACTCACAGAACGGTTTGGGTTGGCAGGGACCTTCCGAGGCCATCTAGTCCAACCCCCTGCAGGGAGCAGGGACATCCCCAACTAGCCCAGGTTGCTCAGAGCCCCGTCCAGCCTGACCTGGGATGTCTCCAGGGATGGGGCATCGACCACCTCTCTGGGCAACCTGGGCCAGGGTCTCACCACCCTCACTGTAAAAAATTTTTTCCTCATGTCTAGTCTAAAGCTACCCTCCTTTAGTTTAAACCATTACCCCTTGTCCTGTCACAACAGGCCTTGCTAAAGAGATCGTCCCCATCTGCTAAGGAGAGTGTCCCCAGCTTCCTAATAGAAGCTCCATATTAGGAACTGTAATGTTCATGTTTTGTATTGTTTGGTTTTTTTTTTTTGTTTCAGTGGATATAAAAAACCTAGGCTCTGAACTGAGCAAATGAAGGCCATATCACAATAGACTTCCATTTCATATGCCCCCTCTCAAACCATAGCACTTTTTACCTGGGAAGATTACTGCTATAGGTAGATATAGAAACTTAAATCCCAACATTTCTAGTAATTTTCCCCCCCCCCCCAATGAGTCAGAGAAAGTCACATTGTTTGTACACAAAGATCATTTTATATGTAGAGCTTTGATCAGCAATTTCATAAAGTATTGCCATATTTTTCCTCTTTTTCCCTTTATTTCATGTGGATTAGGTGTTCAGGAAGGCAATGTACAGTAATAAGCAATGACTGAAAGTCATCAGAGTGCAAGCAAATGCTATAGCAGCACCTCCCTAATCATGCTGCTAATGCACTCCATTCATGACAATCCAGTTATATTTATGGCTATTTATACCCCTGACCTTACATAACTTGTCAGTATGTCACCGTCTGCTGCTCCACTTGGGAGCTCATCTGGAGATCATCATGCAGGATAGCTTGTAATATGGAGCAGATTTTATTAAAAGACCAGGCTGGAGTCTGCAAACCTGTTGCTGCTTGTCACTTGAGTTTGGATTTAAGCTCAGGTCTCCAGAGATTGCAACTGAGTTTACTAGCTAACGAGTCCTCTGCACCCTGTGTTAATTTAGTGACACCTTGGACACAGCCAGGCTCTCCACTGCACCATAAATCGGGGTGGTATTGTAACAATTTCACAGAGTAACAGTATTGCAAACACATGCATCCACTGAATTTTAACTGAAGTATAGATACGCTTCGGCTTTTTTCTGTGCCTCTGTCTGATGCTGGAGCATGGAGTTCCTGGTTCTTAAAATGATTTTGACAATGTGTATTTCTCTTTCTATGAGGTACTGAACATGTGCCCTTAGGTCATCCATGCCACTTGCTGAAATGTAACTAGCTTTATGAATTTTATTCCACGAAACTTTGATCTATGGAATGAAATGCAAAGTATCAAAGTTAATCTTGGATGATAAATCATCACTTGACAGCCATTAATGAAGCATGCTGTGTTCACGATAATTTGATTCATCTGTGATCGCTGTTTGAGAGCAGAATATGCTCCATTTCCCTTTTCATAAAAATTTCTTACCTCTCAATCAGAGACAAAATTAAAAGCGTAAGTTAAAAGGTAGGGATTATTCTGCTAAAATCTGCATCCCAAGGCATCACGTAATGTGTAATGTGTAATATGCCTGTAACAGCTTAGTTTTTCCCTCTGCAAAGGAACAGAATGTTCAAACTTTATTGTTGGGGCAAAGACTTGCAGTTCTCAATAATCAATATTTCTTCCCTGGTCTGCTCTGCTTTTGCACTGTAATACATTAGCAATCTGTAATAATGGCTGATACGCTTTGTAGGGAGGAAGAATCCTCCTTCATGAGTACGTTCTAATATATTTATTTATTTGTAAATATCTCTCCTCTGTTTCAGATAGGAATATGAACATTTTGCAGTACTGTCCCACTTCTGATTCCTGGACCAACTTTGAACTTTGTGATGTCCATGTTCGCAAACAACAGATGCTCTCTGTTGAAGAAACTATATATCTGGTAGGGGGTTGTATTCATGAACTTGGACCAAACCAAAAATCCAGCCAAAGTGAGGACGTGTTAACTGTGCAGTCTTACAACACTGCTACCAAAGAATGGCTCTACCTCAAAGAGAACACATCAAAATCGGGTCTTAACTTGACTTGCACTCTCCACAATGATGGAGTCTATATATTGAGTAGGGATATTACTTTATCTACAAGCTTGGAGCACCGTGTTTTTCTTAAGTATAATATATTTACGGACAGTTGGGAGTCACTGAGACGCTTTCCAGCCTTTGGACAAAACATGCTGATCTGTTCTATGTATTTGCGTGATGTGCGAGAAGTGTAACAGTATCAGGTTTTTCTTTTCAGCTCATTAATCATTCTTCGAAGAAATATTGCTCCCTCTAAATAACACCAGTTTCAGAATGTAATGTGGTTGCATAACGTAGGCATAGAAGACTGCTTCTGTTCTTCAAAAAAGTTGCAAACTCCAATATTAAGAGAAATGCTTCCAGAAACAGTTTTACGATTTCAGTTTAAAAATTTTGCTGTTTTGGATTTAAATTTCACCAGGTATTGTATACCAGGAGTATACATGATAAAAGTGGAAATAATTCAATAAAGTAAATAATAAGTCTAAGGAAAATCAGAAAGAGAATGATTTTTTTTAAATGCAGTTTTTACTCAGATTGTGTCCTGTCAAATGCACGATGTTTAAAATTGTTTATACGATCACATCTTACCTCTTTTATGATAAGATGGTGAGAATAAGCAAGATTCTCAAAGGTGCCAGCAACTGGGGCACCGTCAAGAAATAAGAACTTCCCCTGAATCATTTGTAGTGAAATGCTTTGCCAGGGACTGGGAGGAATTGCCTAGAGGCTTAGGGTTGTTTGCTGGATACTAGATGCTCCTTTAATGGAAGTTGGCAGCATTTATTACTACCATTAAGACAGAGGTAAAAAGACTGTAAATCCAAGTGGGGAAGTCTGCTCATCTTCAGGAAGGTTTTAAGTTTTAGTTGCCTTGTTGTATTCTGGTGTACTGAGTCTTAAAGATCCAATTATAGTTGGCAACAAGCTGCATGTTAGGAAAATGTGCATGAGCACATGCGATGGCGATTCTGCACCAGGCACATCCTGTTTGATAACAGTCACCCAGGACATCCATTACTTGGTATGGAAGAGTTGATTCGTGTAAGTGACTTCCTGCCAACACCACCCAAAGCAGGTGCACGTGAGTGTTGGCTCTTCCTTGTATTACCCGGAGCCTGACAGAGATTACCTCAAGTTTGCCATCCAAAGTTGTTGGTTTCTACAAAGAGCATGGTAAGGGGTCACCATGAATGCTCCTTTGTGGGGATTCAAGAATAGGTACTCTGGGAGCTTCTCCCAGTTCCTGTCTGTTGCCTGAGAGAGTTATAAACATGACTGGCCCCTTTTCTTTTTGTAGCTGACAAGTTCCTGAACATTTTCTGAAGGCACCTGCCCAGGTTTGGAATGTGTGTCCTCCTGACAGGAAAAGGAGGTGGTCTTGGTCACCATGGGAAGGTTTCACTGCAGCTGCCTTTAGGGAGGAGGTAACTGGATTAGGCATGTGCTAAACACATTGCAGGGCTGCTGTTTCTGCACCAGCTGTTTCTCCACGTAAGAAGACAAGAGATGTAATTCACCTGAACAGGTTCCTAGTACGTAGAGTTGTCTTCTTTTCTTTAACTTGGAAGTTGGGAATCTGAATCTTCTTTTGAAGATAGGTGCCTGTTGCACAGGGGAAGAGGGGGCAGCAATGTTTCCCTCAAGGTTCTTTTAACTCCCTGCTTCTCCATGGATTTGCATGAAATCACTGAAGGCTAAAAGAGCTACCAGACTTGAAATACCTTAGCAATTACCTCTCACACATTCAGTGCTTAGATGCATCATTTTGGTGCTTCTGATCATGCGTAGCAACCCAAACAGAAAATGCCAGGAAACTCTTTGGTCCAGAATGAGGGCGTTTGGGTTTGAACACTTTTAGGATACAGATATTCTGGCTATCCAAGATTTCCCTTTTGCGTGGGATTTTTGCAGCCTGGCAGAGTATGTTAAGCTTAGGCCCAAACTAGTGTCTATCATTCAGCTGTGTGCATGGATTTAATGAGTTATGCATGTGATTATTCTTTTGAAAACACAACGCACTGAGCAGCTGTTCTCTTCTGACCGCAGTATCAGACCAAACAATGGCTCTTCTGCAATGAAGAAATAAAGTGTCTTTCATAAGATTCTTCTTTCAGAAATGATTTAGACTAAATACAAGCAGTGTGACAGTGTCTGGTGATAAATTATCTCGGTCACATTATTTTGCCTGCTTTACTTAATTTCTTTTCAGCTCCAGATCCAATACCTTACAGTCATCCATAAGTCAACTCAGATCGATACCGGTGGAGGGAGTCGCATCTGAGTTGCGGCATTCTCTTGCCTAGCCAATCAACTGTGAAAACCCATCACTCCCAGATTTGCAGGTGTGCTATATCTAATCAAGTCCTTTCAAACCATTAAATTTCTTAGTGCAGTCGTCATTCCAAAAGCTATGACATCATCTTTTAGATGTGATCACTCTTTTTCACATGAGGCCTTTCCGCACTGGGTTTATCTACATGCTGGTTTTAGCTTCCAGCGATCAAGTGGAAAACCTGGAGAACTTGCTCAAATGTAGAAGAGAAAGACAGCTCAGACTGTAAATAATCAGACCCTTTTGTCAATCCACAGTGAAAATTCCTCATATACTGACATCTAACACGACTACAATCACAAATCACAACTGGTGTTGAATTTAGTGGGAGCACCAGACTGTGATAATCTAAATGGACTGCATTACTACAGGCTGAAATAAATATAATTTTCTTAGGCAAAGTTCATTACGGAAAAGCATGTAATGCGGGTGGCCCCCATACCTCAGGAAAAAACCCAAACACTATAATGACTGTCCCATGCCCCTTTCATTTTCTTTCTGTCACGTTAATATTTCACACAGGGTACTGTTGGGCAGCTTCTGCCCTTTGGGGTAAGGAAAACTGGTTGAGAGTCACTAACAGAAAATAATTAAAAAGCTGCTTTTTAGCCAATGGAAATTTTGTTCAGGGATTCCGTGTGCTCTCTTTTCTTTGGTGGTGAGAGGAAAAAGGTCCTTGACTTAAGGACAGATAAACTTCTTTTGAATAACAACAATACAAGTGTAGACAGAAGGGCCTTACAGTCTGATTGACTGGAAATTCCTGGGTTATCCTGATATTGCTTCTAACTTACCACGGGGGCTTGGAGAGATCACTCCACCTTCTTGCATCTTCAACCCCAGATGCAGCACGTGAGTAGGAATGTTCATCATGTGGGAACACAAACGGTTTCTCTGGTGTAGTAGTGTGGTGTTTGTAAGACGTCTTGAGCATGTGAGGAAGTACGTATATTCTCATTGTGTAACTGTTGACTTGGTTATTAAAACTGCTTCATGGCAGGTGGCAGGATAGAAGGGAGCCAGTAATCTCATTTTGGTCTCTGCCAATTACCTTTATTTGGAACTGATGGCTACTTCCAGTCTGTTTCTTTCTTTCTTTATTTTTTTTCCTGGTACCTAATAGCCTGTAGTTCATCTAAGTTTCTTAATCTTGGTGTTCTCAAGTCTGTATCTAAATTCAAAACTGCTGCTTTCCTGCTGTGTCTGGGTTACCCAGTGCTTACATATCCACTATTCATTTTCTCTGTCTCGTGGACTGATTCCACTTGATACTGAGCAGTGAAAGCTGACCATAGTAGAGGATGACCCCAAGTCAAAAGAAAGAACAACAGAGAGAAGAGCCTCCAAAGTCCTGAGGGAGGGGTAAATGGAAAACTCTGGGAACGTTAGTCTCTTCTCATAAAACAGAGAAGCATTTAAGACGGTTGCTCACATCAAGGCTAAGAGACAGCATAATAGTTTCTTCCTTTCTGGGAATGGTTTGTGGTTTTCAATGTGAAATAAGAGTTGTGTGGGGCTTAAGTTTAATCTCCCTGGCCAGTTTCCATAGGTTTCCCTTTCTGCCCTGTCGGCTGACCTTTCTTGGGCTTAATATCTGTGTTTTCCGTTCTTTGAGGATTTTGCCTTTCTACATCAGTGTCCAGCCTGCTTTGCTGAAATTATATGGTAGCAATCTGTTGGTCTTTTCTATTTGTTAGTCTGCTTTTCACACTGATCTGTGTGTCTCAATCACCGTGATGAAAAAGTAAATTAATTTGGATTCAGGT
>VZTV01050146.1:15441-33325 GCA_013400875.1 Anhinga rufa
CCCCGCGGCGGCTGGGCCTCGCTCGGGCCTTGCTGCCGGGCCGCTGGGTGAGGAGCCCCTCGCCGGGGGGACGCGGCGGGGCCGGGGGTGCCCGGCTGGCCGGGGCCCCTGGGGCGGGCCCAGTCCTTGCTCTTCACGCTGCTGTGCCTCCTGTGTGTGTGGGCGGTGGGAGATTTGGGGCCCCCTCAGAGGCCTCGGTGCTAAAAGGGGGGTGGACCGCACCCCGATCTTCCCGTCCTAGGGCCAGCCCCACCCCCGTGGGAGCCCCTCTTTCAGCCAGGCAGCCTGTGGAGATCCGATCCTGCCCCAGCCCCCGCGGTGGGGGTACCCACCCTCCTTCAGCCCCCGGGGGGCGACCAGCCCATCCCTGGGGCTGGGCGATGGGGGTTGGAGGCAGCTCCCGCCTTCCATTCCCCTCTCGTCCTGCCCTCTTGCTTCTCAGCTCCTCTGGAAAGGGGTTGCCTGTTTCCCGGCTGGCTCTCACGCTGTCCTGCTGAAATTGCTGCTTGTTGCCATCTGCCCTGCATGGATAAACCGCCCTTTCCCTGACTGTGATTCTGGTCCGATGGTGTCTGTGTAACCTGGTTATGTTATCGGTGTTGCTCGGTTTGTGTAATGTGGCAGTGAGGACTTTCTGCCTCTATGGATTCCGCAGGATCTGGTGTTGGGAATGCTGAGATTGGATGGGTGAGGTGGATGCCATTGGCGTAACGTGACTGGAGAGACAGACTAGTTCAAACACCTCCAGTAGTACCCCAAACAGCTGTCAGCACTGCAGGGGCTGTGCTCTTCTGCTTTCTTGGCCAATTTTTCCTTCACTTGAAGCCACTTGGCGAGAAGTGGGCAGTACTGAGAGTGGTCAGGGAGCAGGATGTCTGCCCGGGAGTGTGATGGGGCCTGTGTTTTGTTCTCAGCTGCTGGCGGTTGTGTTCCTGTCAGATTGAGCCAGACTTGACACTCCTGTATCATTTGATAGGCTTTGATGCTGATACTGGGCAGATCATTCAGTCTCCACCTCCAGAGGCAACAGGAGGCTATGGGGCACTTTTGGTTTTTAATTGTCGTTACTTACTTGGGAAATATCTCTGTCATCCAAAGCAGTTCCTAGAAAAAGATTTTACGGCTTGCAGCCATCCTTGCCTCCACCAGACCAGTTAAAAAAAGTTCCTTTGGATAATGTCTAGCCAAGATCTTGTTAGGCATTTGGGTTTAATCTCTTTCCCTGTGCCTGGACAAGGGAGATTGGTAAAAGAGCTGCAAAAGGCTCTTTCCCTTTTATTACAACATGAGAGTGAAGCAGCAAGTAAATTGCTTCCTCCCTGGGCTCCCACCAGCTATGATTTGTGATAATGCACTGGTATGCAGGAGAGTCTAGATTCTGGAAAATACCCCCAAACGTTAATTTACACTCCATCATATTTTCTTTTCTTTTGCTCAGGGTGGTTAATAAAACCTGTTATGACATGCTTAAAGTGCTTAAGAAGCGCTGGGAATAAATGAGAATTTTTCTACGCCTCCCTAAGGCATTTTCATTCCTATCAGTAGTTGTTCGTTCCATTTGAAGGATTGCCAGCGGAGAAAATGTTAAATGACTGTGCTGCTGCGATAGCTTCAAATGAGATTTATTTCCTTTGGATTGTGATTGGATTCTTGATTTGGCTGAACAGAGAAGGCGGTGGGGTGTGGAGGGGTCCTTCTTTCCCAGAGGTGTTTTAAAATGCATCTGTCCTTTTTTTAATATGAAACTGAGAGCGTGTCGCTGCTGTGCCGAGTGAAATGCAGCTTTCTAACCAAATGAGAGTTATCTTCTCAAGAAAGTAAAGAAGTGTCTGAGTTACAAGCCATGACCGATACCACGTGCAGGGGCCTTAACTGCAGATGGGGCAGACACTGGGGATAAGCTGTGCTGGTCTGGTGAGAGTAGATGTGAATGGAAGAGAGATTCTTGCCCAGTTACTTCTGCCCTCAGCATTGGTGAGTAGGTGAAAATCACCCCCCTGAAAAGAATTGGCTTTGTATTCTTCAGTGCCCGTTTCACCTGAATTCAGCTTCCCTTCACGCAGCTTATCCTATTGTGGCCAGTGTAGAGTGCTCTGGGGAGCTGCCGAAGGGCCAGTCTGCCTCATAGGAGTTTCTTCCCTACCTGGCTTGTCTGCAGCATGAAGCTGCAGGAGCAGGACAGCTTACCATGTGTTCTGTACAGGTGCTTCCCTGGTATCTCCACTCCATGCCTTGACAGATGTAGTTTCAGAGCTTTTTCTGGCTTGCTTGTATGCGTGTCTCACTTGAAAAACCCATACTAGTTCCTATGATTTCGTAGCAAACTCAGCATTATGATTCCTTTAATGCATAGACATCTTGCTGATCTCTTTGAGAGCAGGTATACACAGCCTTCCATACTCCTGCATTTTAACCAAACTCTTTGTAGCATGTGTCATGTTTCATGGCTTACCCATCTGATATTTGCACCTTGGGTTTAACTGACTTTTGGAAGAGGTATGTGTAACCTGCTAATGCCTGTGCTGTGTTTATCAGGTGGCACTTCTGAGGTCTTAGATCAGTGGTTTTAAATCCCATTTGTGTCTGTTTTTCAAAGCGAAAGTCTGGGTGATCGTCTCAGGCACTATTAAGAGAAACTCATTACTTTTCTGCGTGCTTTGAAATCCTTCTAGAAGTAGGCATAGGCATACTGAGGGTTATTCTCTTAAGCTACATCCTTCATTCCTAGGTAGGAAAACAGAGGACATGGGGATATAACGTTACACCCCTAATTTACTGCTGTGGCCTCACAGGCCAAGTGATTCCACCTCTTTTCCTAGTGTCCCCTCAGAGCTAGTCAAACTGTATAATAAATGTTAATATACTTTGTTTCCTTTTCAGACTAAGAACTTGGACTTCCGCCGAAAGTGGGACAAAGATGAATATGAGAAACTTGCAGAGAAGCGGCTTACAGAAGAGAGAGAAAAGAAAGATGGTGCGTAGTATACTGACTTCAGGCAAGCTTTGCTCATTTGGCAGTGAGTCACCCAAACCCTTTGAGTTGAGAGGGAGAGAGCAGCTAGAAGTGAAATCCCGGGGGAAAACAGCAGCAATTCAAGGCTGGCTTGCTCTGATCCTTTTTCCTGTGCTTGCCACTGAATATATTTATTTATTTTTTTACAAAAGTAATTACTGAGAACCTTTGCCTCTGTCTGCCTGTTCTTTGGGGAGGGAGAGGAACAATCAGACCCTGGAAAGAAGATCTCTGAGTATGACCCACATCAAAACTGGAGATACCTCACACATCTACATGGTTCTAATAGGAAACAGGAAATAGTGGGGAGGAAATTATATTCTTTACTGATTCTGCATGAATCAGGTAGTCCCCAGGTTCCTGGTAGCCCCTCTTCATCAAGGGCAACGTGAAATCCAGCATGTCGAGCTTGACCTTTTCTGATAAACGCTTTGGTTTTTTCCTTATGTGTTAGGCAAACCAGCTCAGCCTGTCAAAAGAGAACTTCTGCGGCACCGAGACTACAAAGTGGACCTGGAATCGAAGCTGGGGAAAACCATCGTCATCACCAAAACTACCCCTCAGTCAGAGATGGGAGGGTAGGTCATGGTCTTTTTGTTGGGAGTCTCAGAGTTGTGCTGGTGAGACCAGGGGGCTGTGGTACAGCAGTGAGCCCTTACAGTGCACCAGGTGGTGATTTCCTCCTGTGTTTTGAGCAATAGTGCAATGGTGCCGCACTGTATTACACCTAAACTGGGTCTTCTGGGGTAATGTATGGAAGAGACACAGCAGGCTGAGCCCCTTCGGACATTATTACTTGATATCAGTATTGCTTTGCCCATCTGTAGAAACAACTGAGGCAGATCTCTCCTGCCTGCTTGGATTTTGTTAGCCAGGAGGCCTGCTTGCAGTGAGACCCTGTCTGCTGTTGATTTGAGTTTCTGATTGGGATATCTGTGCACTGGGAATGAGAGAAACATCTAGGTACCTGTCCTTAGGAGTGGTGTTTGGCTGCTGTTTGTGTGGATCGTGTTCGGCCAAAGACTGAAAGGAATCTTAGCTCACCCTAAGCGGTCAAGAGCTTGAGAAGAATGCACTGAGTTTGTGCCATCTCAAGAGTAAGCCTGTTAGTGTTTCACTGTTGTAGCCTAGTAGCCAGCAGTGCCAGGGAGATGCGTAGCCCTGAACAGCATCCAGAAAGTGCAAGCCCTAGCCGGGTTTTTACAACAGCTCTTAAGATGGGCAGAAAGCTCTGCTGTATAAATCGGGGAGTTGCTGCAGTCCGGAAACCTGGGCTGCATGGCCAGCCCTGCCTTGGAGGAGGGCAGCTGAGCCCTGTGGCATCATAGAGTCCATCCCACCCTGTTGGTTGTGATTAGAAGGGGAAAATGCTGTGACTGACATAGTTACAGATCAGTTCATGTCTTGGTTTCTGTAGTCTATCAGAGTGGTGTTGGCTTAAGGGTCGGTTAACCCAGGCAGCTCGGTCAATCTGGGGTGTGCCTTTGTACATTTCTTTTCCCTGGGGCTCTCTGTAATGGAAGTAGCTTTCCTCTTGCCCTCGAGAAAGGAGCCGTATCCCAAGTGACATGCAGATTTCACATTTTAGATTATCTCAAATAGTTGGTCTGTGAGATGAGGCTTATCTCATGCTTTGGCGTTAATGTTTTCTCTCTCTCCTGCCAGGTATTACTGTAACGTATGCGACTGCGTGGTGAAAGACTCCATTAACTTCTTGGATCACATCAATGGCAAAAAACGTAAAGACAATTTTTCTGCTTTGTTGGAGGGTTGGTTGAGTTGGAGGGCTGCTGCAACGCTCTGGGCTGTTCCCTTTGTGCATCACCAGTGTCTGAGGGCTAAACACTTTCATACATGAATCAAAGTGTGCTTTGGGGATCAGGACATAGGTAGTGTTTGCTCATGAGAGCTGTGGAGGTGCTGCCTTTATCTCCTGGTGTATTCCAGGGTGCTGGACTATCTTCATGGAATAAGCCCAGAAGAAATAGTGATTGGTTTACCCTGTTTAGGTGGATGTATTTTCAGCACTCAGAGTGTCTGTGCTGTGAGAAGCCCAGGGTCAGCAAATCCTGATGTCTCCTCTGAAAATCTGGAGAGAGGCTTTTTTTTAAACTTTTAAGAAATTCTTAGATAAGTAAAAGGTATGGGACTAGCCCATTTTTGGATCAGAAGCTTCTCTGTAGAAGTTGAGTATGAAGCTTAAAACTAGCTGGTCCCTGGGCTCCAGAGAACAGATGAGGGTTCACAAGGATGGAGGCTGTGGTTTGCTGAGGATGAGCAAAGACGGGAGTGGGGCAGGATGACCCTGGAGTTGGGTCCGGCAGTGTGGTGGTGTTATCATCTTGTACCTAGCTCTGGTTCTTTTCTCCATTGCTGTGATGATGCAGTTAACCTAGGCCAAGACAAAGACAAGAGAAAATAATTCCCAGTTTATCAGTCTGTTCCCTTACTGTGTTTAACTTGAAGAAGAGGACTGGACCCTTATTGAACTGACTCTCATTTCACGACTGCGGGCATTGCTTATCCTCAACATGTTCAGAAAGTGGAGAAAGTAAAGGAGCAGCAGGATGCGCTGACACACTCTTGCCATGTTGTTCTGCTCCTGAAGATGATTTTGGGTCCCTGTGGAAGTCAACAAGTGGCCCCTTTACAAAAAGGCAGTGATCTATGTGATCCAGAGCTGCACAGTTGGCTGCTTGAACCTTTGAGAAATGGGAGGTTCAGAAGAGGACCTGAGGGCCAGTTTTCTGTAGCCAGGAAAAGAAAACCCAATGTGTTAAAGCCCTGTGCTTTTATGTGAATGGGAGGAGGACGCTTAAGTGCTTTGTTTGACATGTTGGGAGATAAGCAATAAGTCCATGAGAGAATCTGGAATCAAAACTCCTGGCATGACTTTGTGCCTGAGATGAAGGGTTGAGCTGGGGTTGGAAAGTGGCTGATGCATAGCTCTCTGGTACAATATGATTTACAGAATAAGTTTGGGAGCTTTTGATCTGGTTCATAAATCTGGCTGAAACTTGCTTGTTCTTGACAGCCTTCTTGCTAGTTCCTGGTGTGTAGTTTGAGCTTCCAAGTGCTGCTACATCCCTGGGACAAACCTGTCAACAGGCTGTTTGGATCCACCAGGCAGTGTGGGTTGGAGACATTGCCGGGGGTGGCCTCTTCAATCTAGGCTTACTCATGAGCAGAAACTTGGGAATCTGCTCTAAGTGGCCACTGAATCAGAAGTCTGGCTTAATATTTTGTCTCTGCTTTAGCTAGAAATGTCCTGTGCAAGGAGGAACTCTACTGAGAGCCACTGATATCTTGTTTAGCCTCTCCCACAGCTGAGAGATGCCAGCTTGCCAGTTTTATCCTGGCCCCTTTTTCAGCACTCCAGCCTTTTTATTTTTTTCACTGGTCCAAGATTAAATTTCCTGAAGCATCAGAACACCAGCACGATGGGGAGTATCCTAATAGGGAAACTTAAAAGCATAGGCTGCGTCCTCCTTCTTGTTACAAGTAATGTACGGATCATTGTAGTCACTGCCTGGTTTAGGTTATGGTGTCCCTCTAAAGCCCATCCCCTCTGACATAAGAAATCCCAATCCGCGGAGGAATATGGGACCAGATGAGGACAGAAAGTGCATGCCTCCCTGGGGGAGGAGGCACTGCTGCAGTCACTCTCCCCAGGCTGGCTGTGGGTTACCTGGGTGGTGGTACAGTGCCCTGCCAGGCTCTGCTGCTTGGGAACACAGGGGACAGTACTGCTCCCTGCGCTTTGGGTGGTGGGTGGCCTGTGAGTCAGTGTGGTTAGGTCAGGTTGGAGCACTGAGCCCTGAGGGCATGTAGCTTTGTGCACGAGTGTAGTGTGGCCCTGGAAGCTGCTTTGCAAGCTGCTTTGCCGGGATGGATGACAGGCAGGAAGAGGCTACTGTGCTGAGATATTTAAATTGGGATTGGGGACGGGGCTTATGTGCAGACCATCAAAGGCTGTGAGTATTGCTGAACATGTTTGATTCCACTCCTGTTTTCTAGACCAGAGAAATCTGGGCATGTCCATGCGGGTGGAGCGCTCCACATTGGACCAGGTGAAGAAACGCTTTGAGGTGAACAAGAAGAAGATGGAGGAGAAGCAGAAAGACTATGACTTTGAGGAGAGGATGAAGGAACTCCGTGAGGAGGTGAGTCTGGGCAGTGACTGACAAAGCAAAGCCCCCCAGAAACATGTTTTGTGAGGAAATCAACCTGATTCCTAATCTTGTTCCACAGAAGCCTTGTTCTTGGTACATGAGCTTCTCATCTGCTGCTATGAGTGGGTTTTGTTTCTTTGTTGTTTGCCTTTTAAAAAGTTTGCCTTTTAAAAAGTCCCTGGAAACCCTTTCCCCCTCTTTCTGTGAAAGGATAAATTTTGATGCTTCAGGTTTCCACTGAGAGCAGCAGAAGCCTGCTAATACACCTGGTTTTTGTTTACCATTAGTTGTGTTTGAAGGTGTGTGCTCTGATAAGCAGATCTGTGTCTTGTCCCTTATCTTCCATGGTTCTTAGGATTGCTGGGATCCTTCTCCATGTGGCATGTTGCTTCTGCATGGCCTCCCCAAGTGTGGAAGGGCTTTGTGAGCAGCATGCTGTGGTGTGAGATGTGTGTGTAGGCAGCAAAAGACAGCAGATTCCTCTCAAACCTGGGCTTAGGTGTCAGCTCCCTGACGTGAAGATCAAGTTTATTTGAAAACCTGACAAAGTTCTGATAGTTGAGGAGTTTCTATGGATGCTTCTTCTCCATCAGCAGTCACATAACAACCAAACATTAAAAATCACTGCCCATTTGAGTCTCCCTGCCCAAGCCCTGAGCTTTGCTTCACCGCAGGATTGCTCTGTTGGTATGCAGACAGAGCAGCCCTCTGCTCTGCTCTCCAGCAGGCTTTGGTGCCGCTGAGCCTGATCTGTTTGGTGGAGGTGGAGGTGACAGGTGCCCCAGCAGTGCAGGGAGTGCTGTGGGTTAAAAAGCTACTGCCAGTCAATAGCAACAAAGAAACCAGCAGCAGCTTTTGGTGTAGCTTTCTCCAGGGCATGGCTGTCTTCAGTAGCTGCAGCGCAGTGGACGGTGATGGGAATGGCAGGAGCAGTTGCTAAGTTGGGAGCTGAAGCCATGCTTCTACGTCGCCCAGTACAAGCCTGGCGCTGTTCCAGGGCTTGTGATCCTTGCAGAGCAAAACACTTTGATTAGAGCAGCACAAACTCTTTGATGCCAAAACCCCCCAAAGCTGCTCAGAGCTTCAGTTTCTGTTCCAGTGAGCAGCTGTCATTCTGCAAGGCTGAAAGCCAACAGGCAGCAACATTCGGCATCGCAGTCACTAGAACAGGGCATCCTATGAGGGAAACGCCTCCTGCTTTAAAAACAGCTCCTTCTTGCCTCAGTGTTGATTCCAGACAAAACTTGATGTTTGTTCAGGAGAGAGCGTTTCATAACACTTCTTTTTGGCTACGTCCTCTGTGTGACTCTGCTCTCAGGGTGGTAGGTAGGGTGGTCTGGAGACAGTGGGAGACTTCCTCCTGGGAGACTGCAGTCCAGGATTTCTGCTGGCTGTTTTATTTCCTCAGACACAGCTTGGGTGCTGTTGGTAGGACTTGGGTTAACTGTGCAGTGCCTGGTGTCTCAAAAGCTTACTTAGCTCAGGAGGTTCACATTATTTTGCTGTTCTGTCCCTTACTACAGGAGGAGAAGGCCAAAGCCTACAAGAAGGAGAAGCAGAGAGAGAAGAAAAGGCGGGCAGAGGAAGATTTGACATTTGAAGAGGATGATGAAATGGCAGCTGTGATGGGTTTCTCTGGTTTCGGCTCAACCAAAAAGAATCACTGAGCAGCTCTGGACTCTCCTCTTTCTTGAAACAGATTGTTTTTACCCAGGGGACTCTGGATATCTCTTAAAAGACTTGATTGAGGACTTGTATGTAAATCTCCCAGTAGAAGTTGGCTGGGGGAGTCGAAAAGTGATTCCATGCTCTACCTGTGCTGCAGAACAAGCTCCGCCTGTCATTAGCTTCCCATCTCCTTTTGTGTCCTAGATCTGGCTGCTCATCACTGCTCTATGGCCTTACATGTGCAGGGGAGCTTTCTGCTGGGTACGTTTTTGTGTCAGTAAAGTGCAACAGTTCTGTACAGATGGCCTGGTTCAGGATTAATCTAGTTGTCAACCAGGCATCGTTGTTCAGGCCCTAGTTGTTCTAGTTGTCAACCGGGCTGTGTGTTTGAGACGCAGGGAGTGGTTTAGTTTCTTTTTGCATCATGTAACTGAAGGAAATGTGCCGCATTGAGCGGTGTTGAGCGGTACAACCTGCATCTTTATGGCTTGTGCTAAGCAGAGCTGGTGGCTGCATGGAGTCCGGGTCGCCAAAACTTTCCTGTGTATTTTATCTGCAAGGGATACTTCCCTGCTTTTCTTTGTGTTTCGTCCCATAACTTTGATATCTTTAAGGCAGGGGAGAAATTCCTCCCCACAACTGATCTAGGATAGAGCAAATGAAAGAAAGGTGTGTGCAATTTGCCGGAAATAAATGGATCATTTTAATGGGTCCTTTGGTGGGAGTTTGATTCCTCCTTCGTTTTGAGAGCTTCTGCTTCCCACAGAGAACTGTATCTCGCAAGCTGTGCAGAGATGGCGGTGGCCTTCTGGGGACCTCGATGGAGGCAAAGGCAAGGCTCGTCACCCTCTCTCTCAGCTCAGCTGCCCTGTGCAGGCAGTTGCTGTCATTCTTGGCTTTTTCAAGTAACTCTGGAGATGGGTGTAGGAACAGGGGAGGGGGGAGGGGAAGGGGAAGGGAGGACAGGACTGGGGACCTGCATTTCCATTAGGTGATCCAAAAGCAGGCTGAGCTGTGTTCCAGATTTCACCATCCTTAGTATATTAAGGGCCATTTTTTTCCTGTCTGCTGGCTATCAGTGTCTTTTCACCTCTGCCCTTCCTTAAATCTACTTCATTTCTGCTTTTATTTACCTCAGTCAAACCTTGTACGACTCATTTCCATCTACAGTTAGGATTTATATGTTGCGTGGCTGGATTTTCATAGCTCTGTCTCACTCTCCTCTCTCTTTTTATGTATGTTGATGAGATCCTTGCTCTTGCCCTTCTCTGTACTCATATAAAATTTCCGACCCGAGGAAGGCTGCAGTGTGGTTAGCCTGCTCTTTCTAATACATCTAGAACAAATCCTGTAATGCTTTGCTGCTGTTTTAATTCCTTAATCTTAGACTGCTGACAGCTTCATTGCCTTGGGTCTTTCCGCTTCAATTCAGATTATAATCCCCGTTGAAGATGCTATTGAAATGATATATAGCCAGTCAGATACAACTGTCCTTGGAGGTTTGACCCTTTTAACTTGGCAATCCTTTGACTTCGGCAAACGCTCTCTGAGCACATGAGCTGGAAAGGCGACTTTCATTCCAGCCACGTACCTAGTGCTGTTCAGACTGCAGCACGTGGCTCTGGCTGAATGGGAGAGAGAAGATGCTTGTGCCTTTGTGCCCTCCGGGGCGCGAAAGGGATGCTGCTGTGGTTTCATACGTATTAAAAGTTTAGGACATTCGGAGAAGATTTAGCAGCAGCCATTTTATCACAGCCACCAGCTCTACAGACAACCAGACCCTCACTGCAGCCTGAATTCAGTTTGGGCTTCTGGGGAAGGGGCAGGGGCTGCCCTGCACCCTCCCTCTTCCCCAGGTTGTGACCTTGGAGCCGGTGGCTCCTGCCTGTGTTTCCCCATGGAGCATCCTGCTGTTCTTGTCCATTCCGGCACGCCCCAGGAGGGAGGTGTGAAATGGCAGCCCCTGAAAAACCTTCCTGGGGAGATGGCCGGGGTTGTGCAGCCTGCTGCCGTGGCTGGAGCCTGTCCAGGCCTGTCCCAGCCTGTCCCAGTGCCACTGCCCACTGCTCTTCATCCTGGGAGATGGGGAGGAAATCCCTCCGTGGTGCAGCGGGATGGGGAGGGCTTTCATTAATGAGATTCCTCCTTGGTAAAAAGCCTGGCCTCCATCCCGAGGCCATCTGGACCCTCTGGGCTGAAGCTCCAGCCCCAGCATGTCTGTGCTACTGCAGCCTGGTCCCAGCTCTGGGGCTGCTCTCGCCAGGGGAGCCGAGCTCTTTGTCTCAGTGGCTTGCTGGGAGCAGTGGTGTGTGCGGCAGCAGATACAAGCTCTTGCTGGATTCCCAGCAGCGGGAGGTGCCTCTAGCCAAGGATGAAAAGCTGGTTTCATGGGAAGAAATAATATTTAGAGAAGAGACAGATAATGTTCCCCATACTTGCCACCTTAACTCTTTGTGCCTACTGCTGCTTAGTGCTGCTGTGGGATGTTAACCCTTTGCTTACTGCCCCCAATGTGGGAGCAGTGGTTCTCTGTGACTTCATTAGCATTCTCCATCTCCATGCTGAATTGTAAGGCTGTTGGTGCTGGATATGCCCGTGGGGCTCAGGGCTTGGGGTTTTAATTGGAGAGAGGGAGGCCCCAGCTCTGCAGTTCTCCTTCCTGCTTTCCCCCACCAGCAAACAGGGCTGGGTGCTCTGTGCCTCCTGATTCCCGCTTCCCTCTTGCTGAACCTGTGGCCCCTTTTCGTGCAGCTAATACTGGGACCTGGTGGAGTAAGAAGAGACATTTCTCATGGTTCCCACATCCACACTGGGGTATCCTGCATGGTCTCACTGTGAAAGTGTTTTGAGGTGCCTGGAGCCAGCTTGGTGCTTGTTCTCAGCACCTGGGCAGAGGGTACAAGGCTCTGCCCTGGCCACAGAGCAGTTCTTCACAGCGTGCGGCTTGGAGGACCTGGGGGTAGGATCTCCCAGTTCAGCAGACCTACCTGCACCCCGGATGTCCCAGCCAGGTTGGGGACCATAGCCCAACTACTATGGCTCCACCCCATAAAATAGTGATGGCACTGTTGGAGAAGCACTGGGGCATTGCAGCAGGCCCCAGAGAAAACATGAATCTATCTTGCCCCCACCACTTCTCTCCCAGCCATATTCTTCCCTGGCCTTGTTCTGGGTGGGAGGACTGAAGCCTCGTGGAGGGGCTGAGCACTAACACCCACAGTGGAAGCTGCGTTTCCCCCTTCCTTCCTTCAGAGGGAACTGGGATGCCGCTGTGCACCCACTCAACCCTGCCCTCCCCTGCCGTCCCACCTTCCCGTCACTCTCTTCAGGTCCTGCTCGGGACTAGAGCAGCAGCAGCCGAATCCAGCCCAGGATTCCCACCATCCCAGTGAAATGACTGGGTTCAGGGACCTGGAGCCATCCTGGAGAAGAAGGGGTCCCAGCCTGGCCCCATGCATTACTCTGCTTTGGCCAGGTGAATCATTACCTGCTTCAGTGACTTTACTAGCAATAAGACCCAGCTTTTTAGCGATTTACACTAGTTTTATATCCTGCCCTCCCAAAAGAGAGGTTTAAGAGTTTGGCAGGAGCTCCAGTCCTCCCACTGCTCAGGCCATAAGCTGTGCTGCCCCAGTTAGGCTGCTGCTCTTGCCGTTTGCCATCATTAAGCTAAACATCCACGGGTGATATCCCCGGAAAGCCCCTGTCCTGCTTCTCTTTGACCCGGTACAGCAGTGCCGGGAGGATGTACCACCAACCCCTGCTCTGCTGGGGACGAGCTGCGAGGGCTGCGAGGCTCCTGGGTCTCCCATGCCCCATCAGCTGACCTGCTGCTGCGGCACTGTCCCACACAACCCTGGAGCCAGTATTTCTGTCCCCACAGCTCTATGAGCGCCCTGGTTACAAAGCGTCACCCCAATTGGTCAACCCTTGGCCCAACCTGTAACCTGTCCTGCGTTCCTCAGCTGGTGGGACAACGTGTCCCCAGTGGAGAGCCCACTCTGTGCAAGGGCAAAGGTCCAACCTCTGTTTGGAGCTGGTGTTTCCGCAGAAGGGAGTGGGAAGGGATGGGAGGCTGGGGGCGTCAGGGCCGCTCTGTGGGGGGCTGCGGGAATATGGTCCCTGCTCAGAGAGCATGTGATCTGCAAGGCAGCTGGGGAGACCCAGCAGCACTGCCATGCCTTTGTTCCTCCTTCTCTTTCTTTTCCACCTTCAGATTTTTTTTCCCTCTGCTTCCAGCCTGCTGTGTATGCAGCACTCCCCCCCTCTTTCCACCCACAGTTCCTGTCTTGATTTTCCTTCCCCTCTACAAATATATGTTCCTTAGGCTCCTTCTCCTCCCTGCCCAGCTTCCCTCATCAGCGTTGCCTCCCCAAACTTGTTCTTTTTTTCCTCCCTTGCTCCCCTCTCCCTGTTTTCCCACAGGCCCTCCTCGTCCCTTCCCCTGCCTGCTCCTCTCCCCTTCCCTCCAGCCGCTCGGGCTCCCATTCACTCACTCTCTGTCTCCCCTTCCCTGACAGTTTGGGGAAAATCTGTCTGTGTCAACGCACAAATTCCATTATTTATTGGCTGAGTGGAGCGAGGTCCTACACTCGTCTGTAATTGTCTGTAGATCAAAGCGCCTGCTGATGGCAGCTTTGCCTTCTTGCAGCAGAACACCACCCCCAGCTTCACTGCTCCCCATCCTCCCGGGGGAGGTGGGTGCGTGCATGTCGACACCCTCGATGACTGATCTCCCAGACAGAGAGGAAAGAAGTAGGGCTGGTGGGGGAGAAAAGGGAGACCTGGAGGATCTGCAAAGCTCCCAGGAGCAGATGGGGATGTTGGGGGTGTCTCAGGGGGCCACACAGCCCCTGGCAGAAGCTAGGGGAGGGTGAGATGGTAGAAGTGGTCCCTATCCTGGGAATCAGGTCAGAGAAATGAAGTGAAGGGAGGACAGGGAAGCAAGGACTATCCCCATATCTGTCCAGGACTGGACAAGTTGGAATTTCTTCTCCAGAGGTGCATCCCCAGAGATCCAGGATGGCTCCATAGAAGCAGATGGCTAAAAAACAGAAATGGGAACAAAGGAGAACATGCCTTTTTCTACCTGAAACCACCGACCTAGACCAGGGATGTGGGACTTCAAAGTGAAATGCAGGCACCCATTTGTTGTTTGGGCCTGTGTGGGGAGGGGGTCAAGGAAACATCCACCCCAACTCCCACTGCTTGGCCTCCTTGTTGGGGTCCCAACTCCAACATTTCCAGCTGCTATTTAGCATGTTGTGGGAGAGGAGAAGAGAGGAGAGGGAGAGGGAGAGGGAGAGGGTGGAGTCCTGCTAAGGGAAGCTGTTAGGGTTATGGCCCCTTCCCTGGAGCCCTTTGGGAGCTGGCAAGATACTTCCTTGTGGCTACAGGCCCTTCTTCTCATAGGAAAGAGCAGGTCAAATTTCATGTAGGATCACCCACACGGAGGGGAGACCTGCAGTGGTTTCTCTGCTGGAGGAGGTGAGGTCAATCAGAACCCCTCTCCCCAGGGCCAATCTTCCCATTTCATCAAGATACACTGGGGAGAATGGGCTTGATGAAGCCACATCTTCCGTTCCACATGGATCTGCAGACACCAAGAAACAGACACCATCAACAGTTCTGATAGCTCGATCCCCTCTCACTGTCCAGCTCTGGCTCAAGCCATGGGTCTGCATGCCTTTAATGCTCAAGCTGTCCCCAGATTTTCCTCCTTGTGATACCTCCCTGGTCCTGCCATCAGACCTCCTCTGGCTTCTTTTTGCACAGAGTTCAGGCAGCTTCACTTATGCCTCTCCCTGTAAGATATTTTTCCAAGCCTTAAATCAGTTTTTTAATCTTCTTTCAAAACTTCAGAAGCAGGCACTGTGCACAGTATTCCAGGATCAGACACACTGGTGTCTGACAGAGGAGAGCTGTTCCTCCTCTCTCTCTCCTCTCTCCCCCATGCAATCATCACACTGTTGCCCACCCTTACTTTCCTGCTCATTGACCCCCCTTTCCCCTCCTTCTCAGTCCTTCCCTGGGGAGAGGAGACATTCCCACAGGACATTTTAGAGGGGGCCTCTAAATAAGGTGCCCAGAGCGGTACAAGTCCCAGCTCTCAGGATAATGGGGTCCCAGCACTTCTGATTTGAATCTGAGGTCTCTTACTTCAAGAGGAACAAGACACCAGCCATGAAAGCAGCTCCTTTTGCAGGCTTGGGCTTGCGAAAAGATCCCCCTTTCTGAAGCAGGAGCAGAGCATTGGCTTCCTGAACTGCCAGTGAAGTCTGTGTCCCACAGGGAGTCAGAACTGGCTCACCCGGAAGCTGAGTGGGACTGGTCCCCCATGTCCTGAAAATGCTCAAAAGTAGATAATTGCTACAGAGGGTCCACAGAGAGCTGGGCCTGTGTCTCAGCCTCCATCTATCCCAGCAAGAGGGCTTGGGGGATGTGTTGCTATCTGTCGCTGGCCAAGACAATCCAGTTTACTCTACCAGTAGTGGCTCTTGAGTTGGCCACCTCAGCTACATCTTCTTCTCACCTACAAACCACCTGGAACTTCAGGAAAACTTTACTGACACACCTGCCCGGTGTGAAAGGTCTACCTGCACCACTGCCAGGGAATATGAGGGTGACGAGCAACTCAAGCACCTTGAAGGACAGAGCCCACGGACTAGGACTTCCAGTGGGAACGGAGTCCCAGCATCCTTCACTGTCCATACCCCACCTCTGGGCAAGGCATCTGCAAAAAGAAATGGCTGCTTGGCAAACACAGGACCTGCGCTCCCTTGAAACAGGAGCACCTGGGGAGGAGCAACCCCATGCACGAGTACATGTTGGGGGCTCACCTACGGGAAAGCGGCTCTGCTGTGGAGGCCCTGGGAGTGCTGGTGGGCAGCAAGTGACCCTGAGCCAGCGCTGTGCCCTCGGGGCCTAGGCAGCCAGTGGTATCCTGGGGTGCGTTAAAAGGAGTGTGGCCAGCAGGTCGAGGGAGGTCATCCTGCCCCTCTGCTCTGCCCTGGTGAGACCACGTTCGGAGTACTGTGTCCAGTGCTGGGCCCCCCAGCTTCAGAAGGACAAGGAGCTGCTCTAGCAAGTCCAGAAGAGAGCTACAAAGATGATGAGGGGGCTGGAGCATCTCCCTTATGAGGAAAGGCTGAGAGACCTGGAGAAGAGAAGACTCAGGGGTGATCTCATAAATGCTTATAAATATCTAAAGGGTGGTTGTCATGAGGATGGAACTGGACTCTTTTCAGTAGTGCCCAATGACAGGACCTGCTCAAGCAGGGGGGCTGGACAAGATGATCTCCAGAGGTCCCTTCCAACCCCTACCGTTCTGTGATTCTGTGAAACCAAGACTCTCTGGGCACCCTCGCCTTGGTGACCACTTCACTTTTGCTCTGGGTGGGTTGCTACAGATTGGGGCTTTCCAAATCACACAATAGTTTTGATCAGTTGGGACCTTTGGAGCTCCCTGGTGTATCCTTGATCAGATCAGGGCTGGTGGATCAGGTTGCTCAGGAGGGTCTCCAAGGATGGCAATTCCTGCCCCAGTCTGGTCCCTGTGCCCTTCACCCTCATGGTGAAGATCTTTTCCCTAATACCTAATGAAAATTTCCCTTCTCCAGCTTGTGCCCATAGCTTCTCATCCCTTCCCTGTGCACCTCTGAAAGGAGACTGGCCATGTTTCATGTTTTGCATCCCAGCACCCAAGGGCAGGCAGAGTGCCCCACCAGCCCTGATAAACACACCGAGATGGCCACCGTCCCCTTCAGGGCACTGGTTTTTCCTCCTGAGGGAAGGCAGGGAGCCAAAGCTTTGGAGGGGAAGGAGCACTGATCAGGGCACCCTGCTGCAGATCTTTGTGGCTTGAAAGACCAAACCCCCAGCACCCGACCCAGCACAAGCAACTTGGGAGTGACTTACCAGCCGCGGGACCAGGGCTGCACTCTCCTGCAATCAGAAGACTCCCCCTCCCACTGTTCCCCTCTTGGGCACTGCAAACTATAACTGCTGTTGCTTTGAGCAAGAAGGGAGCAGCAAACCCATATGCACGGCTGGGTGGACAGGCGCCTTGGGGAGCTGGGGGAAGGGATGTGTGGTCTGGCAGGAACAGCTTTTCTTGCAGACCTTTCTGCTGCCCCAGAACACAGCAGGCAGGAAAATGGAGTGACGGTGGTGTCTGGGCAAGGTTTGGTGTCTGTAGGCAGCTGGGTGATGGTCCCCCAGCCCTTTTTTCTCTGCGTGGATTTCCAAGACAGATCAACCTGCAGCATCTCCTGCTACATCCCACCCTGATCTCTCCGGCTGGCCTTGCCAAGGAACATCAGTGCTGACCTGCGGCAACCAGCCACCTGCCTGCCTGTGCCAAGACATCTCAGAGAGACACACACCCCCACCCCCTCTTTCTTCTGGCTTCCAGCGTCTTCCAAAAACAAGCTTCTAGCTGCGTCCTGATTCCTTACCCTGAGAGAACAGGGCTGGCAGCTGAACACTCCCCCGTGTCACAAGAGGGGACTTAAAATCTACAGGACATGAAGTGGGGTGTTAGCTGGGGTGCTGGACAGTCTCCATGCCATCTCCCCCATCCTGCTGTTCACCCTCCTCTGCTATGACCCCCCCAGACAAAGCTTTTTTTTGGATCCCACATCCCTCTGCAGCAACCCCAGCCACCCCCAGCCTGTGCCATTTCCTTCAGGAAAGGGATCCTCGGAACAAGCCTGTGCCCCCTCTCAAGCCCCCCACTTTTGATCTTGGTCCCCTGGAATAGCGGGGGCTTGGGGGGTCAGGAAGGGACCCCAAGATTTGGGGAGGTAAGGAAAAGGGACAGGATGGGACTGTTCTGTGACTTCCCTTAGGGGAGGGAAGCAAGGGGCGGGGGGGGCGGATCCCCCTCCCCAGGAAGCAGCGATGGAGAGCTTCAGGGGGGGAGCACCGCCGAGCAGAGCCAGAAGAGAGCAGACAGGACCGGGCAGGGGGGGCGGGGGGGGGAGCAGATCCTGCCGGGAGCAGGGTGCACCTGGAGCAGGGCAATATGAAT
>VZTV01050149.1:0-25207 GCA_013400875.1 Anhinga rufa
TAGAAATTATAAAAGATAAAGAAAAACTACAGAAACTATAGAAACCAAGAATGGAGCACAGCAACACATGTTGATGTTTATAGGTAATTTATAGCTTTAAATGGTATTTTCATTTTATAAAATTCCTGTCTGATTTATTTCACTGACTCAAATCTTTTTTTCTTTTCCCAAGCAAATCCATTTTATCAATAGTGTGTGAGGTAATACACATTCTTTTGGCAGGAGTATACAGTGATGAAATAGCAAACATTGCATTACTAACCCAAATATTGCAGGAAAAACATCTTTCTATTGTGCAAGCAGACAGCAATATAACACAGAATTTCCCCTCAGGAACATATTGCACTCTTACAACAATAGCGTTGTGAAAGTCTTTGTTCTGATCCCTAAGGATTTTATGAATTGTCGCACAATCTATGTAGATCAGCCGTTCATCCTGATAAGCAGACTTTGCATTTCTGCGAAAGCTAGCTGATGTCTGGGTATCGTAATAACAAAAAAATTAAGAGGTGCTTTTGACCATTTTGCGAAATATAAATTTTGTTTCTTTTTTTTTTTTTTTTTTGCGGGGGGGAAGCAAGAAGAGGTCTGAAATACCTTCACGATGCACAGGATGCCCAGCTGAATACTGTGAATGTCTCTGATTGACTTCAGCAAGACCTAGAGGAGGTGTAATACTCTGGGTAGCCTCTAAATATCTATACAGGTTTTGAAAGTGGGTTTTGTACTCCAGATTCACTCTGCCCTTTCTTGAATCTTTACATGGATCCCTAATGTCCCATTTACCTTTTGCTGAGATATATATCCGAATCCCATATATTTGGAAGCTTTTTCTGCACTGACATGCTGCACATATTAAATGATCACCATCTGATTAAGACATTTTCTCTCTTTCTAGGTAGAGACCAGCAGGAACATTACTGATGGTGCCTGTAATCATTTTAGAGCATTAAGTGTGTGTCTAACAGTTATTCCATGCAAGGAGCCTACCCATGACCACTGCCAGAATTACTTGAGTTACGGACCCACCGTGGCGACACAAGATTTTGTGAGTGATGCTTCCCAAAGGCGTTTTTAGAAAACTTGACAAACGGAATCCCGGTAGACATAAAACTGAGCAAGTGGCATTATTACATTGTAATAATTCAAAGCCACAGCTTGCTATTTATTAGAGAAGTGATCTGTGGTCATATTTGCTCAAATAAACCCTGATTTCCTTCAGTGGGTTTCTCGTCACAGTGGGCTGTACCTTGCAAAAGGTTCAGTACATTAAATTCACTTATGTGTGTTTTAATCCACCACTTGGGGTGAAATAATAGAGCTAAAGGGGGAACGAAACCAGCAAGATTCGTACTTTGACTACATCTATGTTAGCTGCCCTCTGCCATGAGGTTGGGGATCTCGCCCTTTGTGCGAGCGCCGGGCTGGAGACTGCCGTTCCTGCTCCCTTCCCAGTGCTGCCTCTCCCGCACGTCATTAGCATTCCCCTCCCGCTCCAGCACCAGAGGGGAGCTGCAATTAAAATTCAATGTGACAGAGCATGTCAAATGCAAAGGGTCCCTTTTGCACAGAATCTTTGCTAAGCTCCTGTTCATTTTGTGGTTGTATCGGTTACGTGTGCTGCTTTCTAAGAACGAATTGACAGGAGCAGGCCGGGCTGTCGTGATATCCTATGGCAATTTTGTTTAGATCATTTTCTTGACCATTAAATATTGTAGGCTTATTGGCTGTCTCTTGCTCATAAAAGCAAAGCGATAATCCGTTAATTATTTCTCTTCAGAGCCTGGACGTACTCAGTGTAACAGAATATTGCCCCTGGCATGAGGGCGGCTCTCCCAAGGCCAGTCCTTTGCAGCCGCTGCTCCTTGGGAATGGGCAGGGAGAACAACCTGGAGGGACGAGCGGAGGAAACTGGTTCAGAGCAGAGCTTCCCCACGCAGAAAATCTCTCCCAGTTTCACCTAGATGATCTAAGAAACAATATAGGGTAATGCTTCAGCAAGGAGGCCTTGAGATAAAGCTTGTGTTACAAGGAGGGCTTGCCAGAGCGGTCTGGGGAATCTGATGGATGGGGAGCTCGGCTGAACAACAGAAAGGTGAGGACTGGCAGTGGCCCTGCACCACCAGCTCAGCTCCCCCCGACCGCTGAGAGTCAGGAGGTGCCCCAGAGGAGACACCGGCCATCTGAGCCACACACGCTCCCACAGCACACCCGTGCAGTGCAGCAAGGCAGGGACAGGCAGGGCAGTGGCAGCTGAGGAGGAGGATGGAGCAAGTACTGATGGGGCTTTTCCCTGAGCACAAGTGCAGGCTCAAGCTTCTTGTTTCATTAGGGAATTCTTTATATTAATTTTGCAAGTCATTAACATGCGGTAGAGGCCCTTGTTGCATCCCAGGTCTCACGCTCTGCTTCGAGGCTGTCACTGCTGATTGCTTTGACCTCAGTAGAGGAGTCATGGCAAAATCAGAGGTTACCACTGTGGGCGTGTTTCCTTTAGGTAAAAGAAGCTTTAAAGACTCTTGAGTAAATGTCCACAAAATAGTGGGGCAGCAATAAAACTTCTAAAACAATAGCAAATCTCACACTGAGAGCAAAACCCCCAGTGGGGTGAGAGGGATGTTGGGGTGTAGCAGATCCACCCCCATCATCAGAGGGATTCTCCCTGGGCTTGTCTTAGCAGAATAATACTGCTTGGGCAGGTGGGATAATGAAGGCCATGGCATCCCTGGAAAGCTGGAGACACATAAAATCTAATGGAATGATTATATAATTAATGAGAAAAAGCTGTGTCTTCTCATTTGCTGGTGCTGAGGGCAGGGTATTTTAGCAGGCAGGAGCAGGGCAGAGCTCTTAGCAGGCTGCCTGGCAAAGTATGGCACTGAAAGTGCCTGGAGAGGTGCTCTGCAGAGCAGTGGTTTCCTGTAGCACAGACAGTACTGGATATCTCAGCATCCCGCATTGTCTCAAGAGGAGCAGGTGAGTCAGAAAGAAGAGAGGATCCAGCTGGGATCCCCACCTCTACTTCTAAGGAGACACCAACCTGCAAGCCAGCCCCTGAGGCAGCTGCATTATCACATCAGGATCGTTGGCTTAACTGTAAAAAGAAGATTATGGGTGAAGAGGCTATGCTGCCAGGTCTTTAGCTTTAGAACCAAGTCACTGTGTGAACTTAAGAAGCTTTGTAGCAAGTAGAAGGTTTGTTATCATATAGTTGTGATGAAAAATATCACTTTTTTCTGAGATATGCAAACTCTTTGGTAGCTGGCATTACTGAGGACAGGGTTAATCCCCTGGGGGATTTCTTGGCATCCTTGCCACTTGGGTCTGGATCTCACTGAAATCTATGAGGATGGATCCAGTGATTTAAATGGGCTTTATTTATCCCTGGGCTGCTGCACTCTCTGAGCAGGAACTCTGTTTCTCCACTACTTACGTAGCGCTAGCCTGTCTGGGGCGTGAGAGGAAGCACCAGCACCCTCTGCAGCAGATGTCTGCATGCTTTGTATGCCACAAACTGTTATCACCCGCTTCATTTCAGCGTCATGCCCCATGATAATTGCTGATGTCTGTTTGTACTGTGACTTACCATACCCCTGTCAGGATTGGAATACTTATTTAACACCATCCAAAATTAATGGCAGGGAGGTTAAGGTTTTAGAAGTCTTGGCCATGTTAATTAATTACAGCTCCCATGTTAGCACTGAGTGCACAGAATGTGCAGCTGCTGGAGAAAGCGCCTTCCATGCACTGATGGAGCTCATCCTTTCTGAAAGCAAGTCTCTTCCCTCCATACAGTCATCAACCTTAGTCAGCAAGGACCACTTCTTCTTTGCCATTTAGCTACTGGTTTTTACCATGTTTGCACATGTGAAGCACAGAAAAAGGCCTGAGAAGCAGGTAGGGTTGCAAACTGGGTGTGTGTCCTTTGATGAGATGAGGTGGTTCTTCCCCCTCTAACTTCCTTCTCTTTTGCATTTCACTGTGAAGGCTGGAGAGCGTGGCAGAGCTTACAGCTTGCCTTGTTTGATTCCAGGTGGCTCGGTTCAAAGCCTCCCCCTCCCCGTTACTGACAGTGATCCAAGGAGCGCTGAAGGAGCATGTCAGAGTGTCTAAGGTATGTGCACTGCCCTCCTAAAGGCTTCTTTGTTAAACAGAAGAAATCATGTTAACTCTCTCCTCACTGCTTTTCAGAATATGATCAAGCATCGTCCTCCAGGCAATAAAACTCTGTGTCAAGCAGCACCAAAGTCACTTATTTTACACACACAGGCTCGCAAATAAGTCCATACACACCCTCATACTCAGAATGGAATAATATGTACCAGCTGTATTTTAAAATCTAGCTGGCTTTAGACATTATTAAGATATAAGCCAAATTCAGGAAATTACCTTGCTAACAGCTCATTGAAGATTTCCATATATGGTGCTTATTACTGTTATTACAAATGAATTCATGGGAAATTTAATTAAGTTCTCAAAAAGAAACAAATGGTTTTGTATCTATTAAATATACTGGCCAAGTTTACTTTTGGCATATTTCCTTGTCCCATAAAGGTTTACAGTACATTATTTTTTCTCTGAGTAATTTTGTTACTAAATTAAGCCTTAGGGTCAACATCAGCTCGCTGTGTACCATATAAAACGTTGATAACTTCAGTGTGCCGCACCTGCAGCCAGGGACGCTTTAAATATTAAAGCTGCCATTCTCAAATAACACTTGCATAGAGATTACATTTATTTTCCCTGTGTGTGGCTCCTCTGTGTTTCAGAATGGATATGTTTGAACACATCCAGCCAACATCTCTGCTGGGGAATCAAAGACCTTCCCCGCTGTGCTCGGCTGCCCTGGCACAGCTGATGCACCCATTGCTGGAGCTGGTTTTGTCTCTGTGGACCACAAATCCAGCTACTTGGTTAAAGGCTTGAGCTCAGTCCCTGCAGCCATACCCCCCTTTCTCTGCCATCACCTGCCTGCTTCCAGGATAAGGATTGTGCTAACACAAAATGAGCAATGACGTGTATCGGTGAAAGACAGGGCTAACCATTTACCCTTCACCCTCTAAGCCACAAGGAATTATACAGGAGAGCATGGGCATATTTTGATGAATTACCAAATCCTCTCTGCTTGCCTAGGGAAGGAGAGGGTATGGCTGTAAATCTAGAGGAGTCACTTATCTGCAAAAGGAATGTCACAAGCATGAGCAAAAGTGCCACGTCTTCTGCTTTGTGCTCCCTGGTATTGTGCTGAGGTTTGATCTGATCAGAGAGGGCGAGAGGAGAATTTGATTTAGTTATACAGTTCAAAATTATACTGGGCATGGAAAATATTCCTGAAGCCTGTCACAGGCCAGCAACTACCTGTTCGTCAATCAATGCTGACTGAATCCCCTGTGCTGAAAGGTGCTTTGCACGGGCAAAAAGGCTCACGGTGCTTCAGCGAGGCCCTGCTTCGGTGCACGGATCAGATCACAGATGGGTTTGCTGGGCTGGAAGGGAATTCAGCAAGTCTTTACTGAAATAGGAATTTTCATATTCTGGAGATTTTCTGCCATTGTTCTGCAAATGTAGACTGGTTTATTTTAGAGTCCATGCTAGGGGAAGAAGCTTATCGTAAGACTAAATACTATTGACACTGCACCTGACAGCTTTAAAGCCATCCAGAAAGCGATGCAGAAATCATCTGCTTGGTAAACAGTAAACTGCTACTGGTACATTCAGTTACTGCTTTGGTGTGCATTTGCTCCCTGGAAGCTTCAGACTGCATTTCCTCAGAAATCTAGATGACTTAGGAACTTTATTCCTAAAATCTTGCCTCTCTGCTTGGGCCCAACTACCCCAAATGAGCAGGATAGGATGGGCAGCGGATGGCAGGAACCCTGTGCCTTGTCCAGCTGCTACATGTTTGGACAGACCTGCAGGGCTTCCCGGCAGCCTGCCAGAAAAAGTTGAGGGCAAAATAATTCAGTGGACCCAAGCTGCTGCCCTGGCAGCGATGGACTTTGCCTTTGCCTAAAGCCACCTGTAAGCCAGTCCTGTCCTCCCAGGACTGGAAGGTGCAGTGGAGTGGCAGCAATACCTCTGCTAGACTCTGTCTTACATCACCAGCTGGTGTCATGTGTGACAGTGGGTATATCATTGCAGTCAGAGACAGAGACTTGCCCAAGTTAACTCTGAGCCAGATAATTTGGTAGAGGGGACCAGCCTAGGGTGGAACTTCAGCGGTACTGAAGCTGGCTGATTTAAAGGAGCATATATCAAATGGTTACTCAGGTCCCTCTGAGGATGGGAGACAGCTGTCCTGGGTTTGGAGTTATGCTACAGAAAAGTGGGATTTGCTGATTGCTCCTAAGGTAATGCTTTTTATGAATTCAGTGACAGCCAGTAATTTGAAGTAGATGATGTAATGTTTTGTCTCTTTTGGTCTTTCTAAACCAGCTGTACATTTCTAAATCATTTATTATTTAGAACTGAAATGTTGCTTTATGTGGTGAGGAATTTATGCTCTCAGATATTGACTTGGTGAAATTCATAGGGTCGTTTTGACTATTTCCACTCGAGCTTGGAAAAATAAGTCATCATCAGCTGTACAGAGGCTGCAGCTGCCCCTGGATCTGGTCTGAGCTGAGGGTGACGGAGCAGTCCAAGGGGCAAGGAGTCAGCTCAGGCAGTCTTATACAGAAAGTGAACTTTTCTAGCATTTCTGAAAGACCTAAATCCCTGCCTTCACTGGGGAAAAAGGTGGTGCCCTATTTAAATTAGAAATGAGCATATGGTAGCATCTCTGATTGGAAGCTGGAAAATGTCAGGCCAAAAGTAATTTTTTTTTTTTCAGGATGGGATCCTAAGTGTTTTTACATCTATATAAGAAAATCTATTTTTTGACTCCCAAAACAGATCCTACTCGTGTTAGCAAATAAATAGCCTGCACGTATTTTCTTTGATGCATCCCAAAATCTTCCTGTGCCCAGCCAGCTCTCTGGCCAGAGACTGTAGCTAGTGCCGGAGGGCCCTTTGACGGGTGACAAACACGAAGACGGGTGGGAGGCATCGTGCCCTGGGCCCTTTCCCCATCCCGACTGGCTTGCAGCGGGCACCGGGGATCTCCAGGCAGGGTGGGAAGGCAGCGGGCTCCCGGCGAGCCGGCAGCACCATCTGCTGCAGACGGTGCCGAACGGCAGCGGCGGCCTCCGGCTGCCGAGATGTTGTCATCCCGGTTGGGCGACGAGGAGCGTTGGCCTCCCGGAGAGGGTTACGCACCGGGACATGTGCCCACAACTAATGACAGGGGAGCTGAGAAATGGCTTTCACCCCTCACTTGGAAAGGAAGCTTTGTTACTACTTGGATGCGAATTATTTTCTCGCAACTGAACACAGCAAAAAATTGGATTTAAAGGCTCTATCTCAGCTCCCACTAGGATTTGGGGTTAAATATGGACATCAGGGCTTAGACAGTGACTACAGGCAGAGCTATAAATCACACAAATATTAAGACAAGTTGCTCGGTGGAACAGCTCATGTGCTCCTTAGTGACAGCAATGGACTAAGCTAGTGCTCTGAGTGAAATACAAACCTGAATATTATTCTGTCTTGCTAAAATAGGAAATGTCAAGTTTCCACAGAGCCTTTGTGGCATTTCAAGCGGAAAGTGGTAAAGGGAAATACATCTGCCCTAATTATAGAAGTTGGTCAAAACATCTGATTTGATCTGATAAAGGGAGGAAATTCAGATGTGCCCTCTGCATCCACAAGCCATAGGACAGACCGGTTTTTGGATGGTGGCTGTAATGGCACTTCAGTGAGGTTGTTAAATTGGAGGACTGACACTGCTGTGCTGAGCTGAGAGCTGTTTGGAAACCTCTCCGCTGCCCTTTTCCACCCTGTAACTGGTAAACTGTTTTCCTGCAAAAGAATGGAAAATTGAGCAATGTGCTGAAGGCTTGATCCAAAGCATATTGGCTTCAAAGCCCATCCCAAAACTTTGGCTTCAGAGGAATTTGGAGTATGCTCATCCCAATAATCTTCACTTTGAACAATAGAAAACAAATGCATTTTTCAGTAAACATATAGGGGGTGCCAGACAGATGCAGAATCACCTGACAATTTGGGTACCACATCTTGGGCTAATCTCGGCAACTGAAAATACTGTGGAAATGGTGTTCTTGGTAGGACAGGGGCATTTTACTTCAGAGAGACCTGCAAACACAAATAACCTAAAAATTGCTAATAGGCATCTATTGTCTCCTTAAAAATCTGGGAGGAGTGGAGGTGTTTAGCCCCCAGGTCCCTCAGCAGCCTGATGAGCAAAGTGTTTTCGGTGAGTTCCCCTGGGCATGGAGAGATGGGCTCTCTCTGAAGCTGGTGATGCTCGGAGGGCCTTGGCCCTGCTCCATCTTGCACAATGCCCAAGAGCGCAGACGAGTGTAAGGAGACACCCAAAGCAGCCGGCTTGTCGCAACTTTTTTCAACAAGGCTCGCTCTGCACCCAGCAAGGGCAGCCCAGGGCTGTTTGGCCTATCCAGGAACGTGTGCTTCCAGTAATCTCCTCTCATGAGAGGAAGGCATGTTCAGAAAATCCAGAGCAATTTTATTTCCCCTTTTGCACACACACAAAGAAAAAATAAAAAAAAAAACAAACAAACTTTGTTGGAAACTCTAAGCAGGACAAAATTCCTAGAGGATATTGGGGAGAAGGGGCTTTGAGATGGCCCAGGTCATACAAGCAAGGGCTTGCTGGACCAAGGAAGTCCCAAAGCACCCCAAATGCCAATGCCAGGAGAGCGTGTGGGTGTGCGCTGCAATGGCATGCCGCTAGCTGAGCCAGACAGTGCAGTAAACCTTCTGCTGAGGCTTTGGAAAGAAATCTCCAAAGCTGTTGAGATAAGAAGTTCTGGAATTATTGTCAGCTGCATCATTAATAAGGGGCTGATGCAAAACTAGTTTTAAATGCAAAATTCTGTCCTAACTTTGCAAAGCCCTATTGATGGTGGGTAGAGATTTTACTTAATTTAAGTCTCAGTCCCAGCTGTTGAAGCCTAGAGTCCTGGTGGCTGTGCTGGAAGTAGGACTCTGCCTTATCCTCAAAGTGGAAAGTATATAGGGATTTTAGAGAAAACCCTGAGTTTACCCTCTGTATATTTACTTTGGGGACAGGCTAAGGAAGGAGCTAAGATCATGACCGACAGTTACATCAGCTTATTCAGCTTCAGCAGCCAGAGCACGTGGCTATTAGTAATCTAGTGAAAAATGTAACAACACTTGCTTAAAAATAAACAGCCCACTCAAAAAAGGAAGTTACAATAAATAAACTGCATGAGAAGTAGCAATAAAGTTTATGGTTGGAGTCATAATTGGCTGTAGAAATAACTGTCTCTAAAGCGGGAGGTATTGAATATTTTCCTCCCTACATCTTGCCATTGAAATTTCCCCAAGTGGAAGAAAGCAAGTGCTCCCAAGCCTGCGTGCCGGGGAAGGAGACATCACTGTATTTAGAGTCACCCTGGTGCTTCTGCCCACACAACTTCCTTTCTTGAAGTCATGCTGTAGAGAGAAAATGTTTTCCTTCCACTTGCTCAGCAGAGCATGGTGAGCTCATAAGCAGGAGACTTCAACTTTCAAATGTTGAACTCGACCGAGGTCTGATTTCCTTCTTTATTTGTGTTTTCTTCAGCGGCTTCCATGAACTGAGGCACACTGTTAAACTAATCTTCACCAGCTTTCACTCCTCCTTGTCTGGAAAAGTTGCTGCAAGCAGCTCTGGTTGGCCTGTGAGTAATCCCCCAGAATTACTACAATCCCAGATAATCGGGACTTGCCAGATGAGACTGGGACAGATGAAAGAGAGTGGGAGAGGCTGCTGCTTACATTTTTTTTTGGTCATTTTGTGCAACTTCAGCTCAAAAACTAATTGCTCTGAAAGTGCCCTAAAATAGTTATAAAAGCAGACAAACTCCCACCTGGCTGTACATCACCAAAAACTCAGTCAAAAGAGGCACCCAAACAACACTGCCCATTGCCAGGGAAGGGAACGGCCCAGACCCCAGCACAAGCATGGCAAGTGCCAATCTACAGAAGCCCTGACCTGCTCAGTGCAAATCCCGAGAGAGTTGCTTTTAACTGCAACATCCCACCCCATCTTGCAGAGATATTATCCTCCCACGTGTGTTGATATTGTTCTCCAGAAGGCGTGCATTTTTTATTGTGCTGGTAGAGTTAGATGAAACTAATGAGTCAATGGCCTCACATTTTTAAACAGATGGTAGAGATATCACTTTTGATTTCAGTCAGCTGCTGTGCTTAGGTGCCTCTGTGTTTTGGACTGAGTGCTTGGGAGTATACCTGTAGGGAAAAGGGGCCTAAAATGGCTGTGGATGCAGACTGGGGAGTAATGGTACCTTGCTGCAGGAAGCCTTCCATTGGCTTTAATGAGTTGCTTCTCTGGTAAGAGACAGCTTTCTGTCTAAGACCCCTCATGGAGGAGGGTGGAAGGGAGGTGTCTGGCAATGGTCTTTCAAGGGACTTCTTGAAAAAGAATAAAATTGTGCCCTGAGAATGACTGGGGCATCCTATCTGGCCCCACGTCTGAACAGAGAGCTGCTGACACAGTGATGTCAGCCAGATTTCAAGAGTATCAGAGAGGCAGTGGTCTGTGATTTTGAAGAGATACTGGTGTTTGGTCTCATTGCACATCTTCACCCTCTCTCAAGCTGTAATGTTCTTACTCATGTTGAGTAGTACCTTTCTGAGGAAACAGTCCCGCTTGTTACAGTAGGACTACTCATGGCAGACGCTAATACTGAACATGAGTAAACAGCTATACGTGTGTGATGGGGCATATGAAGTTGTTCAGAGTCCTGTGGTTTGTAAGTCCATGGGCAATGCTAGGGATACATGTGTACTAGTGCAAAATTGCAGATGAATATCCTCAAGGTTGTTTTGAAATTTCTGCAGAGCTAAACAAAGACATTTCAGTAATTCTAGATGGAAAGATTTCTTTTCCTCTGTTCTAGACCAATTTCCTTCCCGTTGTTGTCTGGGTTGCATTGGCTAAGCTTAGAAAGTAAATACATGTACAAAAAATAGTTTTTATAGCTTTCACGGTATCCAAATTCATGCTAGGAATGAATGAAGCTGCCCATACACGCAGCTGTGAGCATGGCAAGCAGTGCCTTGGTAACACTGAGTTAGCTTCATGCTGCTTTGACGTCATGCATCTGACGTGAATTTCGCAATGATGCTTTTATGACATAGGGTAAAAGTCATGTCAGTCTTAGCTGCTCTGCAAGTTAGGTGTTGAGTTAAAATGTGTCCTGAAGGTTCCTTGTGTAGTTGGTGAGAGAGACTGGTGGCACCGCTGGTGGAAACCTCCACGACAGCACAGGGCAGCTAAGGTAAGGCCCTGTTGATAGTGACAGTTGCACAGATACCTTAAAAGTAGCAGGGAAAATGAAATGCAGAGGCAAATCACAGCAAGACTGTTTAGATAATCTAAACAGACAATGTATATTAGATGGGAGAAATGAAAGCCAAAGTAGTACTGAGCAAAAGAGATTTACCTGTAGTGCACGAAGACTGGAAAAATTATCAAGTATATGGTATAATTGGTTTTGCCATTTCAGTGTTGATTCTAGTGAGTATATTCGTGGCTTCCTGGGTTGACTGTGTAGTCAAAGCCATTGCAAGAGAGCAGCTTGACATCATGGGCCCATTCAGTGGAAAGGTCCATGTACCCCAATGGGCTCCAGGGCAGAGATGTTGGGCAGCCAAGTATGGCAACTCCCAACTGCATGCATGTCCCCACAGCATACATTTTGGCCTTCTCCAGCACCCACTTCAAAGGTATTTCAATAAGCCCACTCTGAGGTGTTCCAGAGAAGCTGGGAATGGGCAAAAAAGAAAAACCTTGTCAAAAGAATAGAAAAATCCCATTGCCTATGCCTTCTCCAAAGGAGCCTGGAGGCGGGAGGGTGCTTTGAGTGGCATTCGTAGAGGCTGCCAGTCCCACGTAATTCGTGTAGGAAGTTTCTCACCATTACATTCTGCAGGGACATTTCTTCCCCCTTAGTGACCTAATTTTGGTGAGTGAGCAACCATTTGGAAGGACTTTCCTGCCTGACTTTCTGACTGGAGCTTGGAGCCAGCGAGAACGGGAGCCCAGGTTCAGAGCTTCCCCGCTACTGGGGCATGTGGTTCAGCAGCCCCACGACTCCCGCCTGGGAGCCCAGTTGCTGCTGGTGTGCACAGACAAGGTGACACTTAATGGACAGAACATGACAACGTTGCCTAAAGAAATAGGTCCTTAGGATATAAAGCAGCCCAATGCAAGCTTCAGATCCCACTGTCACTGGATGTGGCTTACTCGCTTTTAATAGTTTTGCCAAAAGAAAGCAACTTTTTTATACAAGGCACATGATTCTCCTTTGAAAGAATGTTTACAGAATAGAGCTCATTGCCTCATCAGTCAGTGTATGCTTGATATTTTCATTTATGTGGTTTCTTATTCAACACATGTTTGAATCATAAGACTTCTACCCTTTTATCTGAATTTATCTACTGGGAGCATTTTTAAGAGTGAAATGTCAGTCAGGTGCATGCCAGACATGCAACAAACACAGTTTTTTCTCTGCTCCCCGGCTCAGTTCTCTGGAATTCCCCTCTGCTGCTTTCTCATTTTTAATGTTCCCTTTCCAGCAGAGGAAAACAGGTCCAGAGTTTTTTCTGACCAAGGAAACATACTCAGTGAGGTCCTGGGGTCAGCTCCGTGCTTAGCATCTTTGATCTGTTTACAGCACACCAGGAGGTCCTTTTGTCTCCCATATGAGAGTCTTTGAAGACTCCTCATATTTCTTCAGCTGGTTTATTCTGGTTTGGTACTGGAGGGCTCCCATCAAGCTTTTGATGGGTCTAAAACCTGACAGCAGCCGGTAGTGCTGCTGGACTGCATGTTTTTTAGGTGGGTTTTTCCTCTGGCTTTACTTAAATAGCAAAGGAAGGGAAAATCAAATAGGTCAGGAGCACTGTTAGGGCTGCAAGCTGTGGGTGGGCAGAGAGCATGGCACCCCCCTGCGGATGTAAAACCTGTGCAGCGAGGTCTCCACACGTGCCCTCCCATACCTTGCGGCAAGCGCTCCCTGCCCTCCTCTGGTCTGGATGTCTCTTGTTTCTGATTTCTTGCACTGCAGCTGCATGGAGATCTGAGGAAGTGGGCAATGCTGGAATGGGCACAGAATGTCATTCTTTGCGGTGAACTGTTTCTTAATGCCGAGTGTAGGAGAGACTGTAAATATATGCACTGGCACAGTTTTAATGTACTTCTCTCTTCACCATAATAATGCAATTTTCTAGAAAATCTTACAGAAATCCAGGCCAGGATTTGGACAAAAGAAGTAGCTGTTCATTTTTCCCACACTTATTTCTTCACTTAAAATAATATATCCAAGTATCATCAATAGCATGATGCACGTGCAAGAATGATGACAAAGAATAAGCATGGGGGTGGTGAGATGCTGAGCAGGAGCAGCTTGATGTTTGCTGGTTTAAGCAGGATGTGGGGTTGAGATTTTAGAAACCCCACCAAAACACTGTATCTGAAATATATGATCTTGCATGTATGCCCTCATTAGTTACCCATGGAACTTTTTCCTGGCTGCTGTGTGCATTGACGTCACAGGCAAACGTAGCTGCTGGCATCGATGCCTGTGTCACATGGATTGTATGAAAACAGGGCAACATCTGGCAGTGAGCACTTCAGGCCCCCGATCAGAAAACTGAGTGTAAAGAGGAAATGTGGTGGTTGTGTTGTCTCCTGAGTGCTTTAAAAAACAAGACAGAGACTCAAGAACAAAACTATTTCTTAATGAGGCCTACATGATCTTTCCAGTATTAACACCCTGCAATGAGCTCAGACAGCATCTCCCCAGAGTGCTGATGTGGGGTTTCAAATGTGTCTGCAGTCAGCAAAGGCATAACCCTACTGCTGAACCCCATGGCAAAGCCCTCTCCACGTGCAAAGGGGGCTGATGGCCATGGTTGCTTCAGTCCCTGCTGTATTGGGTTTGTGTGGCAGGGTTTTGGTAGCAGGGGGGCTACAGGGTGGCTTCTGTGAGGAGCTGCCAGAAGCTGCCCCCATGCCCCACAGAGCCNCCAACGCACCCCATCCCCGCCGGCTCCAAGACAGACCCGCCCCTGGCCAAGGCCGAGCCCATCAGCGATGGTGGTAGCGCCTCTGGGATAACGTAGTTAAGAAGGGGAAAAAAAACCATAAAACCCTGTGCAACAGCAACTGCAGCTGAAGAGAGGAGTGAAAATATGTGAGAGGGTCAACCCTGCAGACACCAAGGTCGGTGAAGGAGGGGAGGAGGTGCTCCAGGCGCAGGAGCAGAGATTCCCCTGCAGCCTGTGGTGAAGACCATGGTGAGGCAGGCTGTTTCCCTGCAGCCCGTGGAGGTCCACGGTGGAGCAGATATCCACCTGCAGCCCGTGGAGGTCCACGGTGGAGCAGATATCCACCTGCAGCCCGTGGAGGTCCACGGTGGAGCAGATATCCCCCTGCAGCCCGTGGAGGTCCACGGTGGAGCAGATATCCCCCTGCAGCCCGTGGAGGCCCACGGTGGAGCAGATATCCACCTGCAGCCCAGGGAGGTCCCCACGCCACAGCAGGTGGATGCCCAAAGGAGGCTGTGACCCCATGGGACACCCATGCTGGAGCAGGCCCCTGGCAGGACCTATGTACCCATGGAGAAAGAGGAGCCCACGCTGGAGCAGGTTTGCTGGCAGGAGTTGTGACCCCACGGGGGACCCATGCTGTTCCTGAAGGGCTGCACCCCGGGGAAGGGACCCATGTTAGAAATGTTCATGGAGGACTGTCTCCCATGGGAGGGACCCACGCTGGAGCAGGGGAGGAGTGTGAGGAGCCCTCGCCCTGAGGAAGAGGGAGCAGCAGAGACAGCGTGGGATGAACTGACCACAACTCCATTCTCCATCCCATGCGCCACTGGCAGGGAGGAGGTGGAGAATCTGGGAGTAAAGTTGAGCCTGGGAAGAAGGGAGGGGTGTAGGGAAGGTGTTTTAAGATTTGCTTTTATTTCTCATTACCCTGCTCTGATTTTATGGGTAATAAATTAAACTAATTTCCCCAAGCTGAGTCTGTTTTGCCCGTGATGGCAATTGGTGAGTGATCTCTCCCTTGCCTTATCTCGACCCATGAGACTTTTGGCACACTTTCTCCCCCCTAGTCCAGCTGAGGAGGAGAGGGATAGAGGGGCTTTGGTGGGCACCTGGCGCCCAGCCAGCGTCAACCCGCCACGTGCTCAGCTACGTGACTGAAACCAAGGGGATACAGTGGACCTGTGAAGGTCAGTGTACAGTTAAATTTTGTTCTTTCCATTTGTATATGCTGCTGAATTTTACTGATAATGTGTGAGCCAGACAACTGTCCTGTTAGCTCACTGCTACTGGAAGAGGATCTGCGGTGCTAACTGGGCCTGCAACTTCCCCTTAATTACAAGGTGCTGTGATTGCATATTTACATTTGCTGATGATGCTGATGTCTTTCAGAAGAAGGTATAGAGGATTTTACATGACTTTCAGCTGGAACACGATGTCACCAACACTCCCCCTCTCAGGCTGGTGGAGCAGTTCTGATTGCTTGCAATGCTTTATTAATAGACTTGCTAACATCAAGGAGAGCTTTATGAACACTTAGGATACAGGGAAGTGCCAGTGACTGCACCTTGTGCTGCTTCTGCTAATGATATGTAGAAATTTATTTATAATGTATTTTTATTTTCTGAGGCAACTTAAGGCCACCAATAGGTGGCCCTTCCTTGGCCTTTGAAAGCAGCATCCAGCAGTCCTGACACCTCTGATGCATACACCAGAGCAGGAACAGTGACTGCATGCTTCTTGCTTAGCAGTTTGGCAGGAGTCAAACCCAGTGCCTTGCAGGAGGAGGGGGTAGAAAAGGGGTGCATGGCTTCTTGTTGGTTTGCAGGCAATGGTGAAAACTGCAGGTGTGCACCAGAACAGCCCTGGCAGCAGAGACCCGAGGGGCTTTCATGCCCTTGTCCCAGAGGTGCTAACTGACCTCGTGTGCGTTGCTCTGCAGGGGGTTATGAGAGTCAGCCTCAACCACATATCATATCTCAGCAGGACACAGGGGAAAAGGTAGTCCCCTTTGGTTAATAATCTTGCTTCATGGGGAAGATGATGATTTTCCATGAAAGGATAGAAAGATATGAAGATGTCTTGTCATCACCTGACATGGGGCAGGATTGAGCTCTTTACAAGAACTGAGACTTGGGTTTCTTGGCTTGGATAGCACCTTCTTCAGGCTTTCCACACATCTTGAGCTCTGATCCTACAGTACCTGTAGCCCCCAGTACATCCCTGGTTCCAGGAAATCCAGCCACTGTCAGAGAAAATTAAGTGAGACAGGTTTTATCAGCTCCCCACAGATCAATCTACTTCAGAAATAGCTCTCACCTGATAAGGATCAGGTATGACTGTTGCAGGAACTCCTGCTGGTATGTATCTGAACATCTGTGAGCTACAACATGCAGCCTCCTCTTTGCCTTTATTGAAATTTAAAAGACTTATGGAGGTTCTAGCAATGATCAGGGCTAACTAGATGCAGTCATGGGTGTGAGGCAAGTACTGGGTTCCTTGATACTCATTTATATTTTTGGACCAAAGAAGTGGTGGCTACTCTGCACTACTTGGATGTCCATAGGCAAACAGAGGTCTGTAGCTTGACAGAAATGTCCTCTGTTTCTGGCAAGGACAGCCCAGGTGAGCATGGGCAGTTAAGGCAATCAGGTAACTTTGGCTGCTCTAGACTGACACCTACCAAGTGGACTTAGCTTACTGCTGAACAAGGCCTTTGTGTTGCAAATAACTTTGGGTTAAGGCCTGCTGTGCAATGGCTTGTCATGGAAATCACTAGAGGGTATTTTCTCCATTCTCCCACAACAGGACAGAGTGTACTTTTTATTCCATTTTGCCACAGAAATGGCATTAACTTCTGGGAAAGCAGACAACAAGAGCTCCAGGTCTGGCTTTCTTACTGACTAGCTCCTTGGAGAGAAGTCATCTCACTTTAGCCATACCCATGAAAGCCACTATGCCAAATAATTGAGGCCATCTGAAGCAGTTTGAATACCCTGTTCTCATGCACTACATCATCTAGCAGGGTGTGGAAGGTTAAGCCATGTGGCTGTTCAAGTATTCAAGTCACTCAGCTGTGTGCAATTTGGTCCAGGCTGTGCTATGCTTTATCAAGTCTCCTAATCCAGAAAGTAGTGCTGGTATTAATGCTTTCCCAAGAACGGCCAAAATGAACCCTCCGAAACAAGCAGTAGTGGTTCAATTGACGGGGTCATTGCACTGTGCGTGGCTGGCCCATGGCTACGTGTTCTGTGTTCGCTGATGTTCCCCCAAGGTTTTAAAGCTAATGCCAGTCATTAGCTTTGTGGTGTCTCAGTCAAAGGGACCCTTGCCAAAGGGACACCTAGGGCGACCGAGCGGTTCAACACTGCTCCCACATTTGGGTGCCCTGGTGTTAGTTGGGTGACCAAAGAAGATCCAAGTGAGAACTGATGTGAGCATTGTGCTCTGCCTCTTTGCAGACCAAAATGGATAGGAACAAGTGCTGGATGAACACAGAACAAAAAGAAGTGTGGGGTAAGAGCTGATAGAGGGACACAAATAGAGGGGAAAAAATAGAGAAGGATATTACTGGGCAAGTTGCCTCATTTTCTGCCTCTTGTACGCACTTATTTAAAGTAAACGTTCAAACTCATCCCTGGATTCACGCTGAGGGAAGGGGCATCCTTTCTTCGTGGCTGATGAATCAGGCGCCTTCCTTCACAAGCTGGCAATGGGTCTGACAGATCCACATTTAGCATGTTGGGCTGAGTTATGAGGCCTTTAACTTCCCTTTTTTTAACAAAGCCTCTTGCCTTTAAAAAAAAATAATCCTCTGGCAAATTATCCTTTCCAGGTAGATGGAGGCAATGACACAGACTTACATTGCCTGTTCAGATCAAATGGCAGCCCGCTGAGAGAAAAGAGGAAAAAAGAAAGTATTAAATCCCTGTGGAGTTTCTGAAGTAGGTGCACATTATGAGTAAAGCACTTAATGATCACTCAGTTTTGGGAATCCTTTTTTTTTTCCTGTATGGGCACTTTTGATCTCAACTATACATAGTTTTGGCCCTTGATGCTACCAATTATCTCTGTATAATACGGATTTAAAATACTTGCCACATTGTTTTGCTAGCTGAGGGCATCCTTTTTGCACATCCAAAAGTGTGAAAGGTAACACAAAATTCAGCAAATTGGCCCTTATCCTTTAATTCCTCTGCTTTAAAAAACCCACAAGCCTCAGCAGGCTCTATGTACTAAAGGCTTTTTTTTTCCCTTTGGATTTCTGATTCTCTCACTGCTTAGGTTTTGTTTGAAGACAAACTCTTTAGGTGGTGACATAGAAATGAATTGCAGTAGAAATACTACAGATAAGAAAAACCAAAGGGATTTTGACTTCAGATGGGGAATATTTTAATATTTAATATAATATTTAAGATTTTTTCTGATTTCAGGTGGGTGAATATTTTAAGACATTTTGGGAGGGTTTGTGTTTCATGATGCATGTGCAAAGGCCTGATATAAAGCAAAAATATTAGGGTCTTGGTATTTGAGCTCATTGTGACTGCTAACTACAAATGTTCATAATTTTAATGTAAAAAAAAAAAAGTCTTGTTTTCCTCAAATAGCACTTGTAATGAAATCTCTCTCAAAAGACAGACGAAGCACAGGAAGCATTCATGGGACTGTATCAAAATAGAAAGTTTGAGAAAGTTTTCACTGAAAAAGTCTGTGTTTTTTCCATTCAGAACTGTTATTGGACAGCGGAAAAGAAAACAAACACCTTCCCCCTAAATTCATGAGATTCTGCGTATTTTGGAAAATGGGCTGTGATTTTGGTCTCACCTTTTATAATAGGATTTTGAGGAAATAAATTTAGACCTAAGTGTTGTTGACGTGAAGATGACACAGTTTCCCAGGAAAGCTGAGAATAAGGTGCCGGAGAATAAGGCGCCGGAGAGCAGCGCTGCTGGGCCAAGTTCTCCTTTCTCATTAAAAGCAGTTTCTTACGTGTCTCTACAGGTTGTACTGGTTTAAATATGACAGGGGAAAATTGGGAGAGGTGTACAGTTTGCTTTTGATTTTAAAGCAGTCTAGTTAAACCAGTGCCAGTACTTAGAGCAAATGTATTTAAACCAGTTAACTCTATAATCAGTTTAACTAGCACTGATACTGTACCGAATTACATTAAACCAGCATAAGTGAGAGTTTAACCTGGTTTACCTACGTCTGCTTTGGCCTTTGCACCAGTTTAATTAGCCAGATTTGCAATGCCATGCTAGCCAAATGAGGTTGCCCTCACAAACTTTATTTCATGGACTTTTACTGAGTTTCCAATGGTTGCTCCCAGCCTGTCTATGGCTGCGTACAAGTGCCAGTTGGCTGTGCCCACTGGGGTCCGGCTCTGGCTGCTTCTGCCGCTGCCTTTCCCTCTCCCAGGAGCCTGCAAAAGCCCAGCAGAGCTCAGCAGGATGAGTTTGCTTGCCTTCCTGCAGTGGTCTTTGAGAAGACCCAAATTATTTCCCACTGGGAGAATAACCCTCTGGTCCTCGGGAGAAGCTGATCACACATAGCCTGCTGCCAGCTCTTCTGACCTTGGCCTTGGATTTGTCTTTCTCACGGCGGTAGTTCTTACAGGCGTATTAGCTCAGGAGAACCTCAGCTTTCACTTAAGGAAAGGGCCAACTGCCTACCCTGCAGCTTGCAAACGCACCACCATACCCACGGGTGACTGGGTGTTACTGGCCAGGAGCCCGCTTTAGAGCCTGTCACATCCTCCCCTCCAGGCCATGGACTGAAGCTGGGAGTCCTCAGGCGTCTCTTTTCCACCCTGCAAATCCTTCCCTGAATACCTCCCCAGACCAGGGAAGATTGACCTTTTGTCCCTGCAGAGGCAGTTGTGACCCCCTGACACCCTCCATTTCGACATAGGAACATCTGCCTTGAGCACCAAGCTCAGCCTCTAACGTGGAAATCTTGAAGGCTATTCTTTTGATGAAGAACCAGAGGGAATGACTTAATCCCCAGTCTAGGCTTTTTTTTTTTCCTAAAGCCAAGTCAGAATGACATTGCTCTTGCAGCTTCTGTTTGCGCCACTGCTGCTGTTGCTAACCAGTGTCATGAGTTAGCATCTGGAAAGAGGAACAGGCAAAAATCAAAACAAGGATATTGAACAACAAAGATTGTCCAGTTCCCCCTTGAATTCTTCCATTACCTATCCAAATATGGCAGAGATGAAGAAAGGGAGGACTAGGAATTAGGGGATGATTCATTAGAGTAACACAATTCATTCAGGAGCCCCAGCTGTGGAATTAATCACCTTCAATTCTGCTGATAAAACCACCCTGGGACTGACAGGGTTTCAGACTTTGTTCCAAAATGATGACACACTCTTAGAAATTATATTTTAAACTATGAATTATGCCTATTTCTCCTGGGATATTCATGTAACAAGGGGGCCCATTTTCAATCTGAGAACTTGAAACTTTTTCTCAGAGAAGGAGATACAAAACTTGCAGTGAAATTCTTACAACTGCCAACAGCATCCTGTGTGGGCAGGCTGTGGAGAGCACGGCTGTCCTGCTGAGATGTGGGGTGGCTGGCCCGTTGCTCTCCCCCAGAAAATAATTTTTGGACTCCCTCTGAAAACATCTGGTTGCCACTGGCTGTCTAGCAAAGCCCTGCATGCGAACTGACAAAGCTTGGAGGAAATATCTCGCTTTATGTGGCTGCTGGTTTTCATGTATGTCAGAGATATGCTATGTGCTGTTCTTGTGACAATCAGACTAAACGGTAATTCTTTGGAAAACCGTAACTGGTATACGCACAGCAGAGCAGCAGTTAAATTTCCACAGGTCTCATCCCTCTTGGAGATCTTCCATCTTAAATGGGAGCAGGATTTCCCTGCCGTTACACTTCTGAGCTGCTGTGTGTAGGGAGCTTATGCTGAGAGCTGCTTGTTTGGTTTATTTTCCTGAGAGCAGGGAATGGGAGAAGGAAACCCCTTGGTTTGAAAGCAGAAAGGATGAAAACTGCACCTTATGGGAGACAAAGCTCAAATGGCATTCAGGGTAGGCAGAAACTGTGATTAAATCCTGAATAAATGCGTGGAGGTGTCACTGGGAGGTGGAGGGAGCTGAGGTCTGAAATAGAGGGAATGCGTCTTGGGTGGGCAAAGAGATGGGGTGGCTGCTGGGGAGAGAGGGAGAATGGGGGACAGATTGGGGGTCTGCAAAGAAACTGATGTGGCTGGAAAGAAGAAATGGTTAAGAAATGAGGCAGAATGACAAAGAGCGTGGGCAGAGAGGGGCTTTATGCTAGAGCTGACCTAGAAGAGTGAAATAATCTATACAAGATATTGGGAATGGGAGATTTTAACTGGCAATATATGCAGCTTTCAGGGCAACGAAACCGGGCAGGGATGCTCCTGTCAGCTGTACATAATCTGTCCATGGGTACTGGAAGCTCTCACTTAAATGCCTTTCTTTCCATATTCAATGCTGAAAGCTTTTAAATAAGTCTTCTGCCTTGTAGGGAGATAAAGAGCGATAACGACTTCTTGTCTTCTACTCTGCAGGGGTAAATTGTATTCTCTTCCCAAATTTCACAATGGACAATACAGAGTATGAATGCAAAGGTCTGGGAACTTTCTTCAAACTTAAGTCACATGTCTGCCTGTTTTTTTTAATAGCAGCATTGACTGCTTCCTCTCCCCTGCAAATGAATGCACAAGTAGTTGGTGTGGGGGAATTCTTTCAAACTGGGAACTCTGCTGGGTCCGGTGTCAGTTTTTTGCCTAGTTGTAGAGATGTCAATCTCTGTATGTTGCTGCTTCCTGCTGTCAACCAGAGGTCCCCAGACCGTGGTTTCAGTAACATTACTGATGAGAGAACCATTTTAAATGGTACTTGTAGGCCAGGAGAAGAAAAATACAAATTATAAGAATTATAAATCAAGATACCACAAATGAAGGAATTGCAAAGAGTAATCGGGGGGGGGAGGGGGAGGGAAGAAAGAGCAGCTCTGTCCAACGTGCTTGCTGCATGTCAAATTGTGCACCCCACAGTATCGCAAAAATCATTGCTGAAATCACAGGAAACATTAGTTCAGAATGAGGAAGAGCTGTGTCTCCTGAGAAACCCTTCTCCTCTGGAGCTGCATGGCCAAACAAAGTCCTTCAGTCTCCTGAACCTCTGTGCTTCCTTCTCAGACTTGATGAGAATCCAGCCTGAAAGGGGAATTCATCTAATAAGCTGAATGCATATTTTAACAGCTTTAGCAGTATCAGACCCATCAGCTGAAAAAAAACCAAACAGTCCTGACCAGGTGGAGGACATCTGCACGGCACTGGGGAGGTAAGCAGAGCTGGGGAGCCCGAAGTAGCTCATGGCCTTTGGAGGGCGTTATGTTAGTTTGGGTGAAGAAAAAGACAGAAGCGTCGTATAGGTGTGGAGACTGCCTGTATCACCAGATGTTAACCTGCGACTCTAGGAAGGAGTCAACAAGGCATGAAAACGTCATTCCATTTGAATAAAAGGAGAACAATAAAAAAAAAAGTGGGTAAATGGAATATTATCTTCAAGGGAACAAACTAACATGTAGTTGTCAATATAGACACAGCTGTTTGCTTTATCCTAGCTATAATTTGGATTAAATGGTTCTTGAATGCAAGGCCAGTTTCAGGCACTAGAAAACCAAGCTGTGCATTCCCAGTGATCCCTAAATCTGATTATGTGCCTGTACTCACAATGAAACCTGACTTTACCTCCTAGAGTGTGTTTGGGACTTGCTCATAGGTCATCTCCCTCAGCAGAGTGACAAGGCTACAGAAATCCTACCTGGTAAGAGTCTTAGTAGGGTTATGCAAACACTAGATTAAAGTTCACGTTCTGCCACTGATTTGATGTTTGACAAATGACCTTTCTGTGTTTTGTTTTTCACTTTGCTAAATGAGATAATCGTTCTCGCTCTCCTCCCTAAAGCAGTTTGACATCCATGACTGGAAAACTCTCAACAGAGCTATACAGAAATCTAGCTATCTAGAATAACTACACAGAAATCAAACCCCTGTGTCAACATGATAGTCACTTCATCTCTAATTTCACCAAATATGTATTTTGGGTTTAATTTAATTTTCTTTACGGGAATCAAACTGCAATATTGGCGTAATAGGATTCACCTTTAAGCATCTTGTTTGGTTTTGGGCATGCTTACATATTAGTATCCTGCTTAGGCACACTGGAAGTATTGTTCCCTCACCCTGAAAGATAAACCCTAAAAAAATATTATAAACACAACTTATATCTATTTTGAATAGAAGAAAGCTTTGTATGACTTGACAAAATAGCGTGAAGGTCCCAGTTAGCCCAGGGGCAATGAGGAATTGCCCCCATCCGAACACAAAGTTTGAATTGCACAGAGGAGGGATGAAAGACAGAAATAAAAGCTTCATGGTCTGAAGAAAAGAAACCCAGCTTCCTCTCTCCCTGTGAGCTGTACATGCCAGCCCTACAGAAGCTGTGATACTTCAAGTGAAGCCGCATTGCCTAGGACATATATTTGCATACTAGATCTTAGCTCTTTAGAACTAGCGCTATAATTAAAGCCGAGCTGAAAGCTCACAAGCTATACTTTTCGAACAGCAGAATATCTCATTTTTACACCTGGAAAACCAGAAGCAAAGGCATTACAAAGAAATGAGTTCTGCTGCTTGCTCTCTTGCATCAAATCACGTAGCATTTCTTCACTCGTGAAAACACAGTTCATCAGAAACTCCCCCTAACCCACAGAGGCTCAGGCTGTAAATGCAGCTTAGTACTGGGTTTTTTCTGAGTTGTTTTTAATTGTTTGTTTGTTCGTTGCTTTTTTTTGCCCAATGCACTGTTAGCAAGCCTACTCCTCTGTCGAGCTATCCCAGCCATCTGCCAATGTGGGCTCAAAAGAACATTCTTCAGGGCCTTATCCAATTTGTTGTATCTGATTCATTAAAGTAATTACTCTTGCTATTAAGTCATTGCTTGGAGTTTGGCAGCTGCATAATAATCTGGGACTTATATTTCTAAACCAAGCTAGAATTGTTGCTTGGTTTTACTTTATCAAGTCTCGCATTGCCTGGAACGAGCCGGGGGTCGTGGCTGTCCAGGTGCGAGCAGTCCCTGGTGCAGCACCAAGCCCCACAGCCGGGGCCGCCGCTCCAGGGCAGCTTACGCAGCTGTGACCAAGGAAAAGAAAGTGTGGAAAAGCCTCTTTTCTGGCTTATCTGCTCTGCTGGACTTCGTGGCGCTGCACCGATGCAAGAGGAGGGGTGTGATTTTAGCTGCGAGTGACATGACGGCACCAGAATTATTAGGCATCAGTTATCAACAGCATCCTCAAATGTGCTGGGCCTTTGAGCTGTGCTGTGACTTCATTTAGCGAAGCCAAAGCTCTGGGGAAATGCCATGAATGAAACTTCCTACGGCATTTCTGAACTGGAAGGTCCCCGTCACCCTCACGTCACGGCGGGTAAGGAGACAGGACAGAGCTGAGGAAGGTTTCTCGTCCTCTGGATTGTAAAGGGTGAACCTCCTGATGGTCAGTGCTGATACGCAGCCCCCCGTGAGCACGGGAGCAGAGCTCCGCTCCTGAAATCCAGCTCCCTGCGGCACCAGAACTCCAAACTGTGAAGAAGCAAGGCCAAACAGGATAATTTAAGAAGTCTAGAATGGGACCTTCCACCCCGAGGGCTTTGAACCCAAGGAGGGACCAACGCCGCCACTCAGAGGGGCTGGGCAGGCACGGGGTGTCTCCGATCCCTCACGCCACCCGAACCCCGCTGTGCCGAGACCCCCCTGCCCACCCTCCCGCCCCCGCCGTCTCTGGGACCCGGCGCCCGTTGCGGGTGCGACCGAGTACGGCAGAGACTTAACTCTGCCTTCAAAGATACCCGCTCTCCGTTCCCTAATCCTGCAGGGGCCAGTCTGGAAGACGAGGCGGCATTAAAAAATTTCTGCTGCGAATAATTGAAACCCAGCTGGCTTTCAAGTATTTTATTTTGTTGCACCTTTTTTTTTTTTTTTCAACGTTTTTG
>VZTV01050150.1:346-10565 GCA_013400875.1 Anhinga rufa
GGATTATCAAAATTGCCAAATGTAGAAAATTTGGGACTTAATGAGTAGCGGACAGTTTGAGATCCTTCACAGGAGAAGAGTAATCTGTTATCAAACCTACAAAAGACATAGGCTGAACTCCTCCTATAGAATCCACAGGAAGTTAGACTTAGAGTCTGGTTTAACTGGAAGATAATTAGTTATCTGATTTGTTAAGTAACATTCTCTGTTTTGAGATCTGCTTTTTTCTAAAATATTTTAACCCATACAAATAATGATTTGGTCTACAAATTCCACCTGGTCATGAAGTAGCAGCTGCTTCAGCTCTAGAGACAAACACAATCTTGCTGGACACAGTTTTCTTTGCCATGATATCGATGGCTGGTGTACAGAGTCTGGCATAAGACTGATCTCAGGTGATTTCATGTCAGGAAAAATGTGTCGATTACAGGTTTCAAAGACAAAGCACTAAAGGCACACAAGGAGAGTGTATTACAGTCACTGATACATGGTTCCTGGGCAAAAACCCAATGAATAGGATATTTGCCAATAACATCTGCATGCCTTGTCTCTTTATTCTCCTTGTGAGGGCTGGGAAAAACTGCAGTCCTTATAAAACAAAACACATAAACAGGAAACCAAATAAATAGCTCAAGGCAAGTGTACAGTGATTACTGGTCTCTCTGACAGCAGCAGTACAGTGAGACCAAACTAAAACTCTTCCCCTGTACTAGCCAGTGGCAAAGAACATTTCTATCTTGGCATTTCATCTGTTTTGTGATGTTTGTTCCTGCTGTGTCCTGGACAAATACATTTTGTTTTGTGAGTCATTCTTACTTCGTTATTTTTTAGAAAGAAAAAATTGAATGACTGGTCAAATCAAGCAAGTCCTAGTTAGCATCTTCAACTTCAGCTATTAAATCCTGTTACCTAAAAAGCAGGTATGTTTGGCATATATGCAAGTTAAAAGCACACCTGATTGAATCCCTGCAATCACCTAATAGCTGTTATGAACGTTATAAGCAAGATAAAGGCACCAAGCATCAAATTTTGGAAGAAACCTCCAAACAGCTTTCATTCTTTTGTACTTACAGTTAACTGTGGCCATCAGTAGCATTACTTTAAAGCACATTTCCCAAAGCAGTCTGTAATTCTTGATCAATTTGTTTCTATATTCATGGATTTCAATATGCAGGGCAATTTTTGGATATGTGTAAATGACATTGTGACTTAAAAAATGAGTGACCTAAGATCAGTGGAAAGACACCTGAGGATAGATGCCACTTTTCACAAGGTCAGCCTGGAAATGGGACATCAGGTTTCTGCTCCCTGCCCCTACCATTCTGCAGCACCAATCTCTATGATCAGTTACTTGAATCAGGCATAAGACAGTAGTCTTTAAGTATCTATTATGAAGTCTTAGGTAATAACACACCAGCATTTGTTAGGATGGCCTAAATAAATAAGTCTCTAACCCTACCCCACAGAAGTCAGCTATTGACTTCAATTAGGACAGAGGCAGAACCTACATACCAGAAAGCATACTCTGCAAGGACAGTCCTAACCAAGAGCTAGGTTTATTTTGGAGCTAAATAGGTTTTGGTGAGTACAGATGACAACTTAATGCCTAACAAAACCTACATCCATTCCATGACAGCCTTCCTGAATGACACATTCAAAGGAGGCTGCATCATAAACATGCTGATTTGTTCCCTCCTCTCTTTAAACATATATAGGGCTGGGCACTTACAAATACACACATACTCATGCCGTGACAAAAAAAACCTGCATTTTCAGGTCCCATACAAGGAGATATTAAGAACAGTATTGCAGCCTGTCCTTTGGGACAAGAATACCTGGGCTGGCAGGTACTTCTGATCAGCACAAAGAATCACATTCTACATTCTGTCATCTGTTCTACTGATTTCAGTGGTAGAAGATCAATCCAGTAAAAAAGAAAATGAGCCAAGATGTAGCAGAGAAAATTACTTCACATATGAGAAGAAACAACAACATCTAGAAATCCCTTCTGAGTAATTTTATACTTTGTGACAGCATAAAATAAGAATCACACACCTGGTTTGTATACAGAGGATTGAAATCTAACATGCAGACCATCCTTTGAGGTAATACTTCTGTAGGGGGTGCTCCTTAGTTTTCTGCAGTAGCATACAGCCAGCTTTTCCTATGCTGTCCAGTTAATAAACTTAGTAAGTAAATCACACTAGCAGTGTAGATGCAACTTGGAAAGTTCACTGCTCCTCAGTTTGAAAGGAGATATGATGTCTTNGAATTAAAGCCAATGTTTGGTATGCACTGTAATTTTGAAAAATTGTGTATATATAATTATATATGCGGTTATTCTTGGCACCGAAGGTCTGTTGAGAGCATGGCCTCTTTTGGACTTTTATTCATTAACTGGAAGCTTTAGCCTATACAGATAAACACAGAAGAAACACAGGTTTCTTTAAACACACAGGTCCTCAAAGCATTCACCGTGCAAGGAGGATTCAGCTCTACACAGGCACAACAACTTCCCGTGTGTTTTTGCAAAGGCTACGTAGAACTGCAATGAGCAGAGCTCGATGCAGAACCTGTCCTGCATGAACAACTCATTACTCACATTGTACTGCCCTGTGCTTGCACGAACAGGCAAAATGAAACAATTTACATGGGAAATCAGACAAGTACTCTGCACTCAGAACCTATTAGATTTGTGTAAAGACTAGAAGCACTGCCATAACATTAAAATTGCCACTATTCCACCCTGCACTTGTAAGGGTAAGAAGTTTATAGGTACTCTGCTTGTTCTATAAGGCAGATACAAAAACAAGTTACGCTGTTTGTATATTTAGATCTAAGGCGTGTGCTTCTTTTTGTGCTTTAGCTTTAGGAACCAAGTGGCAGCTGTAGCAGCCTTTAGTAAGAAGTTTGCTGAATTCCAGTCATGCTTATTTCACAGCTGTGCTTCCGAGTCCCATGTTACGCTCACAAAGCAGTTGGCTTTATTGACGCTGTCGCAGATGACAGCCCTTTCAAGGTACAGCTCTCACTGCTGAGGCACAGCTTTTCTCTTTGGACCAGTTTCCTATCTTGTGGCTAAGAGAGCATATGAAAGACTAAGTAAGAGAAAATCAGCAGAACAATACAGACTTTATTTCACTCCCTTTTAGGTCATTAGGAAATGGTGTAATTGCTTCAACAGGAGCACAGTTGCTACCATAATAAAACAATGGATTTTATATATTTAACACTGCAATTTCCTCACAGAATGGATCCATTACCAGCTCAGGGACACGTATTTATGCTGTTTATAATGGTACATAGAATTAATGAGAAACAGGAGTCCTAACATTGTATTTACTATTTAAATTACTGAAAGTCTAAGCACAATGCATGCACAGCATCCTTATATCCTGTGACATATGGGAAACTGTGCGTAGAAGTTTAAAGGGACTTTAACTTTGCCATTTCCCCTACCCCAAAGAATTTAATTACATTGGAAGTTGAATAAATTGTTTTCTATCCATAATTAAATTCTTTCATTAAAGACGTATTGAAATTAAGACAGTCCATTACACAAAGGGTATAAAGCAATCTACATGGAGTAACTTTGACATTATTTCTAACCATGGTTACAACTACTTGGCTTAAATTAACAACAGCACTGCACTTTCTTATGGTAAGAAAACAAAAGTCTGCATACACAATACAACTGCATGCTGATGAATCTCTGGAGAAACACTACTGCCATCATCTACCATAGGAAGAAAACCCTCTAGCAGTAAAAAAAACCCATGTTCATAACTCTGAGAGGGAGAAATGGTTGTCTGTTTTTTCAGAAACTACTAGAAGTCTATTATTAGCTTATTACTATTCCTTAACAAGAAAAACAAAAGTTGAATTGGGGCCAATGTTTGATTTGTATTATATTTTTTAAAATACTGATTGAAAAAAATCCTGGCAAAGTATCTAATGATGCTGAAAGTCCTTAAGAATGGTTTATTCCTTTTTTTCTGGATCTGTATGTTCTGGTCCCTATGCATAGGTGTGACTTTTAAAGCCATTTATACATGGCTTTAGTTTGCAAATACTGACATTACCCTGTAGTAATCAAAAAACAGAATCCTAAATATACAGGCAATGTGAATAATGATGTGTTGATATTAGTAGTGAATGCTTATTTCCCCAGAAGAGCATGCTGAGCTTCCCGGGAAAGGCTGCTTGAAATGTCCTAAGTGAAGAATGTAGGCTAAAGTTAAGAGCTTCTTCAACTCCAGAGAACATTTTGTTTATGGGTAGGGTTTGGAAAAGGAACATTTTGATTTTTTTTTTAATTAATTTATTTGGATAACAAATGTAACTGTTAATTACATTAATATATTTCAAAACACTGTAAGATTAAGTTCTCCTCACAAAACCTTCTTTGCCAAGACAACCTAGTAAAGAGCTGACTAATTTCCTAAAATATCTTTAAAATTAAACCAGTGTGAAAAACAGATTTTTCAATAGTCAAATATCTTTGCACCAATCCTTACAGACAGCTCTTCAGCTTGTACATGTCAGTGCAGCTCCCAGGCCCATGGAACTGTAGCTGGGGATCTGGCAACCATTTACTGCAGCTTTGAAAAATGGATGTCAGGGAAAATGATGGTCAGTCTCTCCCTACTGCTTATAGCTGAACTTCACCCAGCTGGCCAATCCACAATTAATATTTTTCAAAGCTTGAAGGGAGGGGAGATGAGTCCAGTAGTGGGAAAGGGAAGCCCAAACAGAAACACACGTCCTGGAGAGGAAAGGTCTTAAAGCAAAGGGACAATAGAAGAAAAAGGCAAATGTATTGAGAAATCTCTCACGTGGGGTAAAATCCTGCAAGCACATAACATAGTTGTCATGCACTTTACTAGAGCTGTTTACTTTATGACTAAATGAAAGACAGCAAGCCAAGCTTTGCAAAGACTTCCTGGTATAACAGGGTTTGCCTGAGCATTACAGCTTTTCAAGCACTCTTCACCTCAGCTCTAATCTCCTTTTGAATGGACCCAAACAAATCCTAAGGGCTTTTCTGGCACCCCAGTCTTCAGAGCAGTTCAAGGCAGGGCAAGTGTTGCCCCAGCTGTAAGTCCTGCCCTCCTCCCCATGCCCAGACACGCACTGCCACCCGCTCCCTCCTTCCTGCTCCTGACCCACCTGAGCTGTACCAGGGAACTGAACCAGCACTTCTGGGAAAATATGTTTGAGTAGTAACCATTTCAGGGCTGGTTCCCCAATCTGCTTCCCTGCAGAGCCACAGAAATTGCAGTACCATCATAAGGAAGGAGGAAATAAGCAACCAAGAAGAGGGAAGAGCAAGCCATCTTTTTTAGCAGCAGCTAAAGCTAACTGGGATGTTATAACAGGAGCCTGTTCTTCCCCTTTCTCTTTCTTTGAAAAGAATTAGGTCAGTCCTCAGATATTCTCTCACAGGCCTGAGCAAACCAGGGCAGACTCTTAGGTGTGATGTCCTTCTAATGGATTTTCTTGCCCAAAAAGTTCCTGCTGTTGCTACAAACACTATCCTTAGAACAGTCCAGGCTCCAGGAAGACCTGCTTGTGTTTTAAGCATGTGATGGTTCACAGACTACTTGTCATGTCAGTCTACAAAACCATTAAGTCTTCAAATTTGCTACAATATTTGTAGACTGCATTCTAACTAGAAACTAGCCTTCTTCATGTGACTATCTTGTTTAAATTGTGGCATGATGGAGGAGATACTTCCCAGTTAAACGGTACCATTAAATGTAATTCTACATGAGACCCTGACCCAAAACCCTTGCTTATTCTCCAGACATGTAAAGGACAGAGGAAAGAAGCAGATACAGGAATCCCACCAAACCCACATAAAATAATCCACTAAGACTAGTGAGATAAAACTTAAGATTCTAGTCTACTAGGGACCTGCTTTCACCTTTAGGTTCAAAAATACCTTTAATAATCCATCCTTAGTAAGATTCCTCTGAAGTAGGCTACAAAACCCATAAACTGAAAGACACTGGAACAGTATCTCTTCCCCCTTTGCTTGGAAAACCTGAACAAATTAATTTTAATATGGTTGTTAAAAAAAACAAAATCAACAAAAAAAAAGCCACATGAATATCATAAAGGCTAGAGTTCAGCTGATTTTTATGTCAAATATATGTCTGAATTTTGTTAGTCATTTGTTTATTTCCCCAGAATTTTAGTAGGAAAAAAATAGTATAACATAATACTGCACCATTATAGCATTATGTGCCATATCTAAATCAGGTTTACCCCATGAGATTAACAAAGGGCATATTGCGAAGCACTATGAAGTCCAAGTCTAAATATGAAGAAAAATTCAATGACTTGTCCATAATCATACACAGAATGAAATCACAGTACAAAAGCATTACTGTAAAGCTTCAGAAAAAAGATTATATTACTATAGCTCAGTTCCAAAAAATGTCAAAACAACAGAGAAGATACTGTGTAACCAGAATAATTCTTTCCTAAATTTTCACATCATTATAACAACATCTTTGCAAGAGTTCAAATTAGATTTAGTTAGAGATATTTTAATACTCATTCCCTTTACTCATACACTGATCAGATGGAGAAAACAGAGAAGTTTATACATTTTGAAAACACCCACCACATTACCAGTCAGCAGTAGCACACTGACTTGGTTGCCTAGGGAACATTTATAGGCTGCCATGCTTTTGAGGGATTTTTGTTTGTTTGCTTTATGTTTATTCACTGCCTAACCACTCCTCTGAAAGTTTTGTGCAGTTCAGGAATGGTCAGGCATTTTTTCGAAAAGATGCTCCTCAGATAGTCACATACATGAGCTAGTGAGGGAAAAAGGCAGCACAGTCAAGGTGGGGTGTCTGCCAGTCACACAGTACTGAGGCTGAGGCTATTTCCCTATGAACTTTACATTTCAAACAACATGATATTTTCATTCATTGGGTAAATTGCCTTGACAAAATACCTTTCCAACTGTGAGCCGTACATTTTGTACATCTCAGTACTACTACTTGTGTGATGACTCTTAAATATGTACATTGTTCTTTGTTCTTCCCAAATATTGACTTTTGTTAATCGTTCTTGGGAGCATTCACAGTAGATTCAACTTTTATGAGATTTCTGGGGAAAAAACATATTCTGTCCATAGTTTTCTTAGGAGTCCAGAACTATAGAAAGCGATGATCATATTAAACTGTTTCAAGAATAGATACAAAAGCTAAATAAATGCCTACATAAATTCTCAGTTCCTCTAAAGTCAAACAACCTACACCAGTTTATGACATTTGAGAATCTGAAACGTAGGTTTCAACCATTATTTTCAAATAGCAATAAAGCAGAGAGATCGTGAAAGTTCTGAGTTCAAAGCACAAAGTACCGCAAAGATTATAAGGCTCAATATATTTTAGTTGGGTATATGCATGTTTATGCAGATGGGCTGTGGATTCATAGGCTTCTGAAGTAATATGAGTTAAGAATTTATTTTAAGTTCACAAATTGCACTTCTCAACAATGTTCCTCAGTTTCCTTGGAACACATCTAGAAAAAATTTAATCATTGTGAATTTGTCCCATTGAGTTAACCTTTTCTTTTTGCTCCACCAATGAAAATCTACACCCGTTCAACCAAAGGCAAATACCATTATCAAAATGTACACCTGTGTAAACATAATTCAGCCTTTTGTGCTCCTATGCCAAGATTTTTCTGTTTTAATAATTGAGTGATGATTTTTGTTTCTTTAAAGCTACTTTAAAGTCCACTGTAAAATGTATTTCTGAAGTAAGTAGCAGCACAAGCAGGGTCTGGGGATTGACCACAAGTATGATAGACTTAATTCTTTCTAGTGAATCGAAAGGAAACAATAGTATATAATTGAAATTTAAGAACAAAGGATGCTAATACTCCAATTCTCTATTATGTGTGTGCCTTTATAAATCTAGATTTCACAACATGATTAAAGACAATCTAAAATATGAGGGAGAACAGCTTATTATACAAGCGCATTTTGCCTGTACTTGAACTAAATGGCAGCCTTTGATTCTGCTTAATGACAAATCACTTTTAACCAAGAACAAAGTTGAACTGTAATTACCACTTGGACATTGGTGATTTGTTTCAGTAGCTCCTGTCAAAGAACAAAAAATAAATAAATGGAGCAGCTACAGCCTCTTGCAAGGTGTTCATGTACTTATCATCTGAAAACTTTTTTAAAAGTCACTTCAGGTACTGCATATAATTGTCCCTATTCTGATTCCCACCAAATAACAAGTAAGTTCGTGTAAAATTTATGTGTGAATCAACAAATTAAATCAATGCTGAATGTTCAGGTATTCTTCACAAATTAATGAAGCCTAAAAAATCAAGATTTTTACTGACATGAAAACTATATTTTTTCAGGATTATTTTCCCTAATACATTTTAGTTTGGGGGGGATGCATGATCTAAAATAAAGTACCAGACTATGGGAGAAGTTGACTTTCTTGTAGGCTTCTTTTGGGTAATTGAAAAGTGACAAGGATGAATATCAAGGTCACTCTAAACTTCCCTAACTTTGCTGATAATGTTCTATAAGATATTGTGAAGTTCGGTTAAGTAACTGTTTATTTTCCTAACTGCTAAAAATAATTGCTGCTAACAGACTATTGCAAAAATGATTGCAGCGTTAGCTCAGATGGTATACTGTGCTAAGACTGCTTAGGATGGAGTTAATTTTCTTCACTGCAGCCTGTATGGTGCTGCATCTTAGATTTGTGACCAAAACAGTGTTGACAATGCACCAATGTTTAGCGATGGCTGAACAGTGCTTACGCAGTGTCAAGACCTTCTCTGTTTTTTCAGTGTGCCCCACAGCAAGAAGGCCAGGGGCAGGCAAGAGGTTGGGAGGGGGGACAGCCAGAACAGCTGACCCCAACTGACCAAAAACTCCATACCATATAATGTCATGCTCAGCAATAAAGCTGGGGGGGAGGAAGTTTTTCTAAAGTAGCTGTTGCCTGGGGACTGGCTAGGCATCTCTCAGCTGGTGGGAGGTGGTGATTACCTTTGCATCACTTGGTGGGTTTTTTTTTCCCCTTCACTTAAACTGCCTTTATCTTGACATATAAGCTTTTCTTGCTTTTCTTTTCCAATTCTCTCCCCTATCCTATTGCAGGGTGGGGCTTAGCTTCCAGCCAGGATCATCCCACCACATATATTCATGAACCACAAATATGCAGTGTACAAAGGACCTAAGATAGACTCTTAAATGTGACCAAGCAGGGTATATGTGGTCTTTAGATACTGGCCAGTAGAAGGGTCAATGTTAAACATCAGTAATATAACAGGAGAATGCTTTTTAACTCTTCTCCAGAAGAAAAACCATGAATCTTTAATCAAACAAGCCCCGTTGTCTTGAAGAATTACTGTAATTGAGGGTACTCTGTGAAGTGTTTCCAAAATTGTACACTGAATTGTGAAAGAGAAAAATTAATACATAGAGCCTGATAGAATAAACATTGCACAATATATGAAGATGACCAGAGAAGTCTAGGAAGATGTCTCAATCATTTATAAACTTTTTGCCATGCAGCCATACTAAGATGCTATAACAAAGCACTTTTATTATATCGACCTTTAATATCTTCCCTCTATGCCAGACAGCCAGTCACGCAGATTTTTCTCTGCCTTGTGAGCCTTTGAAGCTTGACTGCTGAGTGAAATAAATCCAAGCTTCTTATTTTTCCCATTTTCCAATGCCAAAATGCATTTCTGTCAGAAAACTAGAGAAACCTTCTGATTTTATTCTGCTCAAGTCTGCTACTTTCATTTTAGTCTTTCCTATGACCGATATATGGCAGAAAAACAGACTCAGTTCTAATGCAGTCTATTAAAAGAAATACCCCAAAAACCATAATTCTTTCCATGCAATACTTCAAAGAAGTAGCACCACTGCTATCTTGTGGAGAACATGAAGTTTATAGAAGATCAGGATGCCATCGTCTCTGAACACATTGAATAAATTATTTTAAACTCATTACTGGTCAACATCAGCAGCAGCACCATTGGAGAAATGGAAAAAGAGAACTGCTGAAACAAAGGGCTGTATTCCTCTTGCCTAGTGTTTATTGTGTAAGTTTGTCATCTAGTCTATGCTAGTTACATCATCTCCCTCTATTGTCAGTGGAAGACAATGTAATTTTCTGGAGGTGATTTCAATGTCCCTATTTAAGACCACTAT
>VZTV01050160.1:0-14829 GCA_013400875.1 Anhinga rufa
CGCGGCGGCTCCCCCCGAGCCCGCGGCCGCTCCTCGGCGGCCACCGAGTCCTGCCGCCGCCGGTGCTGGGAGTTGCCAGCCCTGCTCTAAAATCCGGGGTTAGTAGATGACCTCGTAGACTGTGGCCTTCTTGTCACCAGAGCCCGTGACGATGTACTTGTCATCCGCTGAAATGTCACAACTTAAGACAGACGAGGATTCCTTGGACTGGAAAAAGGAGAGGGGAGGGGGGGAAAAAACCCCCACCAAAACCATCAGTTTGGTTTCCCGACGAGGCTGCCGCAGCCGTGTTTCACCCAGCAGCGCCCACGCCGGTGGCATCCCCCCACCCCGCACGCTGGGTAGCGATCCGGCCACCCCAAAAGGATTTCCCCTCCTTCCCCAGGGCTGGCAGCTCCCCCGGATGATGCCGAGAGGGGGGGTCCGGGGCGCTGCCTACCCCTGTGCCCTGCCCCGGGAGCAGCCTCCTACCTGGAAGATGCTCGCTCCGTAGGGCGTCCTCCAGGCGTTGAGCAGGTTGTCTTTTCCAGTACTCACAAACCATTTACCTGCGCCCGGGAAACACGGTGTCAGGAGCCGAACGCTGCCGCCGCTGACCCCCCGCCCCACGGCGCCCCACGGCCGGCCTCTCCCTGCCCCCGGAGGCTTCCGGCTCTTTGCCCTCAGAAACTGGAGATTTTGGGAAAATCCGGAGATTTTCCGGAGACGCTCGCCGCAGCAAGCGAGACAGGGCGCGTCCCAGCGCTCGCACGTGGGGCGCGCGTCGGTTCACCTCCCCGCGACGCGACGCGGCGATTTGCAGCCACAGCCGGGTAGAGCAGCAGGACCCTTTACAGGGATGATCCTCATCCCCACCATCCGTGGGACAGATCCTGCTGGCAGCCTCCGCGCTCACCCCCCCGCCACCGTGCTTGCGCATCCATCATCCCTCCTTGACACGGCCCTCGCACGCACCCCCAGCCGTCACCGATGGAGCCGGGGAGCGGAATGTGGGGCCGGAGCCGCTTACCGCAGTAGGCGAACTTGAGGGAGAGGACGCAGCTCTCGTGGAGGTGCAGCTGGTACTTGTCGGGTTTCGTGTGGTGCAGCACTTCCACGTTGCTGCTCTCCATGCCCACCGCGAGCCACTCGCCCGTCGGGCAGTACCCCAGCGAGAAGATCTGCGGGGGGACAGAGGGGTGGCTCAGGGGGGTGCTTTGCACCCGCCTGCTCTGCCCGCAGCCCCCTGCCCGAGCAGGCACCAGCCACCTCTGCATCCCCAACATCTCCCCATCGGGGAGAGACTGGTTGCCCGTGCACGAGCCGAGCTGGGGGTCATCCCGCTGGTGACTTTAATAACCTGCAGCGCTGGCAGCGAGGCCAGCAATTCAGAAGAGAAACAGCCTGACAGATGGGGAAGGACGCAGCCTCGTCCTCTTCAATCACCGAGTGTCCCCAGCTGCCGAAACACGGGCGCAGCAAAGCCAGGAGCCGGCGGAGGGTGACTGCCTCTGCAGCACAGCCCCGGCTCTTGCTCCGCATGAGGTGCCCCAGCTGAAACGCCGCCCCTTGCAGGGACAGCACTTCTGTCTTCGGATGGAAAGCACCTCCCCAGCACCCTCCGGAAAACAAAAACTCAGCTTGGAAGGCAGCGAGACTAAATAAGCTCTGAGCCACGGCTACTCATGGGTTGGAAACCACAACGGCACGGCTTCTGCATGCCGGGCTCTGCAATGCCCCGCATTAATGCGGTGGAAAGTCCTGGCCCCGGCCACGCCGCTGCCTTTCCGGACCCTGATCACACAGCTCCGGGTTCACCAGCCATATGGCCCTGGCGGAGGTTGCTGGCCAGCCCTGAAGAGGTGCAGCGCGATTTGGAGAGGCACGTCCACGTGTCTGGAGCAGCCGCCACGAGACCTGCGAACGCCGGGACGGCTCCCGGCCTGTGGGAGCCGCTGCACTTGCCAAGAGGACACAAGGTCCCAGCTTTGCCCCTTTGGACGGGGGCTCTGGGAGGGTCTGCAGGAGGAGGCAGGCACCCGAGCCCCGCAGCCGTCCCACCTGCAGGACACCCAGAGCCAGCCTGCAACGCCCATGGGCATCCCGAGGCAAGCGCTGCTTTCTTAAATGGCAGCCTAGTCTTGCAGTGGATGAAAAAGCAATGAAAGAGAAGCTGAAACGAGAGCCAGGAGGGCCCTGCAGCTCTTCCTGCCTTGGAAACTCTTGGATCACACTTAAAGCAGTGGGGACAGCCACGCACAGAGCTAGCAGGGGCCCATGCAGGCCACTTTCCCAGCAGGGAGAGCCCCCGCCACGGCCGCGCACGAGCCAGCTGCCGAGCAGGCTGCCCTGGTTCCCGCGGAGGGATAAACCCCTGCACGGGGACGCCAGGAGGAGCTGCACAACAAGGCCGGGACGTTCCTCCCTGCCAAGGCCAAGGGCACCCTGTGCTTACCTGGGAGGTGAAGTCGTGCTGCTGGAGCTGCCTCCCTTCCCGCAGGTCCCAGGAGCGCACCGTGTTGTCCAGACCCCCCGTCCACAACTTCGTACCGTCGTGCGAGATGTCTATGCAGCTGGCACCGTCTGTGTGGCCTTGGAATTGCCTTTAAACAAAAAGTAACGCAAATCAGGGGGAACGCTGGCAAAAAGCACGCAGGTTGCTTCAAGGGAGCTAGCGCTCAGGCTGCATTTACAAGGCTTCCCTGCACCAAGCACGCTTGGACATCTATCCAGGGAGCATCCCTTCCCAAGGCGCACCAGCCCAGCCGAGCCTGCTGGGCTCGCTTGCAGGCAAAGCATCACGAGGTAGCATTCTTGTTGCCATCTCCAAGGCCCTCACGCCAAAACACGGCCAGAAGGACCTCGATTACGGAGAAAAGCAACCGCCGGTGCTCCCAGCCCTCGTGCCGCGGCCGGGTGCCGAGGCTGGCTCACCTGACGAGCGTCTGGTTGTGCAGGTCCCAGACGGCGATGTTGCCGTCGCTGCAGCAGGAGAAGCAGACTTTGGCATCGGGGCTGATGGCCAGGGCGTAGCAGGCGGGGGCGGAGGAGGTCAGCTCGGCCTTGATGCGGGGTGTGGGGGAAGCCAGGTCCCAGATGGTGAGGGTGCTCGCCTCCCCTCCCACGATCAGCGTGCGGCCGTCGGGGAGGAGTTTGCAGGAGCGGATGTAGTTATCTCTGTTCTGGAGGAAGAAGAGATGTTAGCAGGAGGGTGATGAATGATTCACCGCCTTAGAGGCAGGGAAAAGCAGGTGGGGACGCACATCCTTGGGGACCAGGAGCAATCCGCTGCAGCTTGCGCGCGCATCAGGGATGCTCCGGCACGAGGCAGCGCTGCCCCGAGCTCCCTTACCAGGCAGTCCAGCTGGGAGATGGGGCTCTTGCTGCCCGGCTGGCTGATGTCCCAGATCTTCACGCACCCCTTGCCCCCGGTGTAGACGTGCCTGGTGGGGTTACTGATGGTGACGGCGCACACCACCTCCCCGTGGCTCAGCGTGTTGATCTGCCGGGCGTGCCGCGGGATGCCGGGGCCCGCCAGGGCGTCGTGGGGAAAGGGGACCGGCTGCATCTGCCCGTCGGCGCTCACGTGGAAGGAGTAGGCTCTGCCGGGGGAGGACAAACAGAGGGGTCAGCCTCGGGGAGAGAGGTTTGCTGCAAACCCAGCGTAAGGAGGGGACGGGTGGCATCGCGACCTGGCTGCCCCTTGCTGGGGGCTGGAGGCCACCGCTGCTCTCGGGGTCTCGGCCAGACCCAGCCCCGGGTGAAGCCCCCCGCTCATCTCCCTCCCGGGCACCCTCATCCCCACCCAGGGCATAAAAAGACCAAGAAAGGCTTACGGCTTCCCTCCGGGGATGGACGCCAGGCTCGAGGGCAGGCCGGGGGCTCTCATGGGCGGGTGCGGGTCAAAACCAACCTGCCAAGAGACACGCGCGTGGGTAAGGCCAGGCACGAGCCGGGCACGCGAGCAAACAGCTTCCCGTCGGCGAGCCCGGGACGCTCGGCAGCTCCCTCTTTCCCTTGCTGCTCAATAGCTTATCGTTACTTTTTCCCTGGCAGAAAGGGGAAGGACTGGGGAATTAGCCAAAGGTTTCTGCTCTGCAAGGAGCAGCGTGGGACATGCTCACCCCCCCTGTGCTGTCCCCAAGCCCCCAGGGACAGGAGCGGCCGAGACATGCCCAGCACCCAGGCTGCAGAATCCCACATCTCTGCATTAATGGCTGCGTCTCATGTCTCGTTTTGCCTGTGTTTTGCCTTAAAGCGTACGATTGAGTGTTTCGCAAGACTAAGGGGAAGGGGGCTGCGTAGCACGTACTTCCCACGCGTGGGGGGAAGGATAAACCCCAACGCAGTGGCACACGCGCATCACCCCACAGGGAGGCATCTCCACGCCCAGCACCCTTCAATGGTGGCCGGTGGGAGCCCCAGTTTCACAGCTGACCTAGGGAAGCCCTCCCTGGACACCCCTCGACCCTCCCCACACCCACCACCCCACCGGGAGCGAGAAAAGGAGCTAAAAGTGCTACGTACAGCTCCAAAGCTCACCATTGGCGACCGGCCGTAGGCGGCGGCGGCGGCGGCAGCGGCGCTCATCTGCGGGGGGATGTTGTGGAGCCCCGCGTAGGCGCCGGGGCTGGTGAGCGAGCCGTTCATCTCGTGGTGCCCCATCATGGCGAAGGGAGCCGCGTAGGAGCCCGCGATGGAGATGGGCGTCCGCAGGGCCGAGGCTGCGGGAGGGTTGGGGGCACGGTCAGGGGACGGAGCCCGCCAGCATCCAGCCCCGCTCGCCCCAGAGGAGGAAATGCGAAGGCAGGACCTCCCTCCTCACCCCGTCTCTGGCGCGGGGACCACCGGAGCCTGCCGGCATCCCCGTCCTCAGCTGGATTAGGTCCCCAGTAAGCCTAATATCGCCCTTCCCCGAGCTGCTGTGCCCCCAACGGAGGGCACGGGCTGAAGCTGTGCTGGGGACAACCGCAGCGAAGGGGCACCGTGGGATCGCGGGGCACCCAGGGGACCGGTACCCACCCAGGGGGTCCATGCCGGTCGGCTTGCTGGGCATCGGCCGCAGCCCCGGGGTGCTGCTCGTCCCCGGGGTCGGAGCGTCATTCCTCGGCGTCGGAGTGTTTGACTTGAGCCCGGGCGTTGACGATTTGTCATTCTGGATGGAGACGGGATGGAAAAAAAGGATGAGGTTCAACGGCCGTCACCCGCAGCCCCTGCTCGGCAAGCCCCCAGACCCAGCGAGCATCCACGGCTGGCGGGGCCCGACCCCCCCAGCAGAACGAAGGACGTACGTGGCCCAGGTCTTTAGTCTTGGAGGAGGGAGTGCTGCTGGAGGAGGCGACCGAGGCCGGGCTGTTTGGTGCGTCCCCCTTCTTCAGCCCACGGGCTTTGTCTATGCCGTTCTCCGGGGGGGAGTGGGCTGGGCTGACCCGGGGGGTGGCGGGGTCCTGCGAGACAGGAGAAAGCATTGGCACCCCCAGCAGCGGGGAGGGCTCCCTCCGGCTCCTCCTTCAGGCAGGAATCGGGCCGGTGGCAGGGAGCCCCTAAGGCATCGCCCCTCACCCCCAAACCCCCACCGTGCCGCGGGGAGAGGAGGGGACCTGCCAAAACGCCCCCACCGCTCACCTCGTTGGAGACGTCGACCACCAGGTCATCGCTCTTGTCACCATCGCTGTCCTGAAACGCAAAGCGAGTTACATCCCGCAGAGAGCTGCCGAACCCCGGGGCGGGGGGGCAGCCCCTCAGGGAGCCGAACCCCCCCAGCAGCAGGACACAGATCACCCACACCACGCTTGGGGAGTTTTACCCAAACCCCGCTTTCTCCCACCCAAAATCCTGCCCGAACGCGTGCCGCGCGTCCCGCGCCTCGTGCCACCGTGTGCCCTCAGCCCCCCCGGCCGCCAGACCCAGCTGCAGACCATCCCCACTGCTCACATATCGGCTCATGCTGTCCTTCTCCTCTGCTTTCCGCTTCTTGGAATCGATGCTGTAGTCTGTAGAGCTCCGGTGCTTCTCGCTGGCTCTCAGGCTTTCCGAGGGCGAAACAGAATTATTCTGCAATAACAGACAAAACTTTAAAGCTGGAAACAGAAGGAAACGGGACTTCACGAGCAGCAGCTTAGAAAGTGCCACAAAGAGCCCTCCAGCCAGCGCCGAGCCCAAAGCCCAGCCCTGCCCTAGACGGTGAGACCCCAACGGTGGGGTGAGACCCCAACGGTGGGGTGAGACCCCGCGGCCCCACCGTGCTGGGGCGCTGGGGACAGGGTCCAGCCTGGGCTGGAGGACGGCCACCACCCCACTGAGCATTGCTTCGAGCCCCGGGGACGCGGCTGCTCCGCTCCAGCAAGGCTGCTGGTGGGCACCCAAGCCTATTTACTGCAAGAGCACAGCAGAAACCAGGGAGGAGCTGGTGGTGGTTTAAAAAAAGCAAAAACCCTAGGAGGGAGCGGTGTGCGACCACAGCAGCTCCGAGCAGCCACTGGGATCCACCGGCAGGTACTGGGCAATGCAGGGAGGGGAAAAGCTGCACAGCCCTAAACCAGCCCCATCTCCGTCACCCTCCGTCCCCCACGGGGAGCACCAGCCCCATCTCCATCCCCCACGAGGAGCACCAGCCCCATCTCTGTCACCCTCTGTCCCCCACGGGGAGCACCAGAGCTTTGCCCTGGGCAAGGGAAAGGCTTTGGACAAGGGCTTGGCACCCACGAGAGCCCACGGGTGCTTCCTCCAGCATCAGCAGAGCCAGGGCCTCATCCCCTGTGTTCATTAGGGGAGCAAAGGAACTGCTTCATCCCCGCCCCGGCTAAGCTGCACCAGCGGCCGAGCTCTGCTGAGCCAAAGGGCATCCAAAAAACATTTGGAAGAGTCCATGCCACCGGGAGCCGCGGAGCCGGGCACCCCACGGCGCAGCCCTGCTCGGGGCAGGGGGGGTGCTTTCAAGCGGCAAAGCCCAGGAGACGCTGGCGTTCCCAGGAAAGCCCCTCACACGCCGGGATCAGGCTGGGAGCGAAAACGGCAGCACAAAACCGCCTCGAGAGCGCCGGAGAAAGCCCGGCCCCGCATCGCCCTGCGGCACGGCCCTGCGCAGATGCCCTTCAATTAGTTTCTCGGAGCGGCAAAGAGAAATCACCATCATTTCATGTCTCGTAGCAGAGCCTGCCACCCCTGCTAAGCAGAAACGCTCCTAAGCCCCTCTGCCTGCCTTTCTTTCCGGGCTGAAAGGGAGAACTAAAGCAGTTCATGTTTCTCCTCGGTACCCAATAAGCAGCTTTGGATAACACCGGGGTCTTTCTTCTCAGGCAGTCATGCTGAAAAACCTCGCAGCTACCAGAGAATCATGTCAAGCATTTAGAGGCATCGATCCATTCAGCCTGCCGCTGGCCCGCCGCCAAGAAACTAAATATTTTTTATTGCGCAGGCAAGGCTAGGAAAATATGAATGACTAACTCTGATTATCGTGTGCATTAAACCTCCACGGGGAATACCTCGTGTTTTTATTTTATAGATCGGGAAGCCTCCCATCTCTGCCGGCCCCCTCCCCACCGAAGGAGCAGGTTAACGATGCCCAATTCCCCTCTCCCCCCCTTAAATGGCATTTTTCTTCCCGTCCGCCCCCCTCCCCGGCTCTCAAAAGGCCCATTTGTGGGCTCGGGGATGGCAGGAAATCGCTGCAAAGCCGCGGCTCAGCCGGGCTTTGTCCTGCCAGCTCTTCCCCGCGACGGCGGGGGGCACGGGCGCAGACCCCCGCGGGGAGGAGGGCAGCCCCCCTCCAGGCTCCTAGCAGCCTCTGCCCCCCGAAAGCATACACCGGCCACCCTCTCCACCGCGCTCGGGCACCGCACCCAGCCAAAACAAGGACCGAGCCGCTATCAACGCCGAGCCGTCAGGGACACAAATAAAAAGCAGCCGTGCTGGAGGTGCCGGTTGCCCTCCACCACGGTTATTTAGCTGGTTAGTTAACTGCTTGACCTTCCAAGTCCTACTTAACACAGCGTAATAGCCAAACCCATCCCGACAGATTAGATGACCCAAGATAATAGAAGAGCGATCAGGAATAAAATAGCTCTCCTAATCGCCGAAGGATTTTTTTTAGCCGTGCAGACTTGACTGTGCTCATTCACAGGGCTTAGTCAATTGAAACCGAATCTCGAAGCTCTGCGGCAATCAAAAAGATTTAAACCAAATCTCCTAACGGGCTCGGAGGAGGCGGCTCCGCTCGCCCTGGCCCAGCCGACAGCCCAGCAGCTCCTCCAGCCAGCGTGGAGGGGGGGTTTCTTGCCCTTTTTTTTTGTTTTGTTTTAATTAAATAGGGCCCGTGCAAAAGCCATCCCTGGTGCTCACAGCCACAAGCCTGTTTTTTAAAACAATAGATAAACCAAAAACATGCAGTCACCAGAAACTGAGGGGGGGGGAAAGAAAAAAGAGGTTAATGGGACTTACTGCACTTGAGTCTCGCTCTTTTAGAAGAGGATGGTGTCAGAGGCGAGGTCACAGCCAAAATAAAGAGAAGACAGAAAAATAAAGCAAGTTAGAATAAGTCTTAAAATAGAAAAAATAATAAATAAATCTGGAAGCTCCTCACTGCACGGCCCCTGCCTCAACTCCAAACCTAGCCGGGCTCTCTTCAGCTTTGCTTTCAAACTCGTACCCCTTGTTCACCCGGCTCCCACTGCCGCCTCCCCCTTTCTTTTTGGCAACGTGATTTATTTGGCAAAACGCACAGCGGAAAGGGGAAATGCCCCGAAACGCAAGAGGAATGGCATCAGCCCGAGGCTGTTGTACCCAAAGTCATAAACCCAGGAGAAGGTCCCGACCGCCCGCCTCTGCGGCCACGCCAGCGGGATGTGGTTTAGCCATTAATTTGTACACAAACGGCCCCGTTTTCCCCGGGATCTCCCGGTAATTTGAATCCGCGCAGAAAAATGAACGTAATTGGATAATTGCTACCAATAGTTTTTTTCTCACTGGCTTTCGCGGGGAGGAAAAACACCCCAAATCCACCAGCAGAAGAGGCCACCAGCTTCGTGAGGCTGTCGGATAAGCGCCCTGCAAGCGGCCGTATTACGGGGAAGATCTCGGACCTTCGGGTGTTCACGGGCAGGGGGATTTGCGAGGCAGAGCTTCAATGCTGTTGCTCTGCAGCCCCACTTCTGCATCATTTTTCCTTCCAAGGAGATTGTCTTATCGTTAATAATTAGAAGAAAACCAAGTTCGCTAGTGAATACTGCTGGTTTACAGACCATTCAAAGTCTCTGACGGTGACGGAGGAGGAGGAAGGCTGCTTCACCATTAAGGCATGGCTCAACGGGGACACGGGATTTGCAGCAAGACTCTGCTAAAGCCCGCGAGGACTCAAACCTGCGTGCGAACTCAGGGCAGGGGCGTGCGAGGAACTCAATCTGCCCGCGCCGTTTCTTGCAGCAGTTCGCGTTCCCTGCCCTAAGCGAGCGCTCTGGGGGCAGGTCCCCTCCTCCCCTGCCGCCTCAAAAGCCCCACCATCCTTGGGCTGCTCCCACGGAGCATTTTGACCTCTGTGAACACGAAAAGCCGGGAAAGCTTTGGGATCGCCCGGGAGCTGCCACTGGGAATTGCTGCAAGCGCGGCGGCACCTCCCTCGGCCGCCCAGGCTGAGCTAAGGAGCTCGAGCATCATCGAGGGGAAGCCACAACCCTAAAAACAAGAGGTCTGTCCCCTGAAGCCCACTGCCCCGAGGGACGGGGCGGCGGGAGCAGCGCCTCGCCTGGACCGGGGCGTTTCCAGCACCGCGGGATGCGGCAACGAGCAGCCCCCGAGGGACCGCGGCGACCCGGCCCCTCGCTCTCACCTCTGTGGTCCAGGTCGTGATGGTTTTTCTCATCCTTGACGGCGAGGTGTGCCTGGCTCCCCAGGGCGCCGAGAGCCAGCAGCCCCGAGCTGCTGCCGGTGACGGGGGGGATGCCCGGCGGCTGGAGGCCCGAGGGGTGCGGCGGCAGCTGGACCGGGGGCCCGTGGGCGGCGTGGGAGAGGTGCTGGGCCTGGAGCTGCTGCTGCTGCAATGAAACCACCAGTGAGCCGGGGACGGGGGGGGCAGCGGGATCTGGGGGGGATTTCGAGGCATCGAGCGGTGGCACGGTGGCAGGAGCAGCGCCGGGAAGGGGCTGGGAGGGCAGCGAGGCGATGCCCCGGGGAGCTGCCCCGCTCGGCCGCCTGGAAGGAGAAGCCCCGTTAGCAGCGGGGACACGGAGGGTGCCCCGTGCACGGCCCCAGGGCTGGTCCCCACCGCGGCCGCCCACCACGCGGCCGGGTGGCACGAGCGCGTGCATGGCACACGCGCCCCGGGCCCGGCTGCGGGCGTCGTCTTTAAGTCAAGGCAATTCACATCATCGCTGCAGACTCGGCTGGCTTTGCTTTTCAGTAGACATTAAGTAAAAATAAAATAAAGAAACGCCACCCAGGGTGCCGAACGCGGCTCTGGCTGGAGTGCCAGCTGCTAAACCGGAGGAAGAAAACTCGAGCATCCAGAATCCTTGCAGGCCGCCTCAGAAAGGAAAATTTTTTTGCTTATTCACTCAGGACCAACTTTAAGGCACCCGATGGTGAGAAGAAAACGGGCCGCACGGCGCCTACGCCCCATCCTGCCACCCTGCCGCTCCTGTCCCGCTCCGACGGCGGCCGAGCATCGCCTGCGCTGGGGATGGGGCCGGCTGCGCACCCGCTCCCCCAGCAGCACCCGCAGCCCCAGCGCGCACCAGGCGGCTGCAGCCTGGCCGGGAGGGTGCACGGCGTCCCCCCACCGCTGCTCCCCACCTCCCCGGGGTTCTGGGGAGCCGCGGGCCCTGCCGTCCCAGCACGCACACACCCGGCCGGGGGAATTGCCCGCTCGTTTTTAGCTGGAAAAAGCTGAACTACGGCTTTGGGAAGAGAGAGAGAGAGAGAGAGAGAGAGAGGGAAAACCAAACCGCATCCCCTGCGTTTCTATTTCAAATACAAACTTGAAAAAACCAAGCTGAAATCCGAGTTGCTCTCGGTCAACAGCCAGCGGTGTCACTTCCAAGAGCCCCAGGCCACTGCTCCGGCAGCTCCTCTACCCCAAGGAGAGCAGCGATCCAGCCAGGAGGGGCTCGGACCTGGCGCTGGCGCTTCCAACCCTCCTGCCTGCACCCACAGCCACCTCGAGCAGCACCCAGTTAGCTGCTGGTGAAAGCTGCGTTTGAGCAACCGGCCTCCAGCAGGAACCACGGGCTGGGTGGGACACCCGAGCTACAGCAGAGCCCCCCGCACCTCCTGTGACCAGCTCCGGTCAGGTTTTCTCCCTCCCCGGCGCCGCCGAGCACGATGGAAGCGGTCACTGGACCGGGCAGCTTTCTAGCAAGCCGGGACGTGTGCGGTGGAGGAGGATGCTGCGGCAGGGTGAGCGGCTGCACCGCCAGCCCGTGCCCCTGCACGGGGCACCCCGAGGGGCACGGACAGAAAGCAGACGAGCGCCCTTCCTGCAAGGCTCCAGAGGGGCTCAGTCCCAGCCCTGCACCACAACAGCCGGGGAGGAAGGGGCTCCTGCCATGCCATCGCAGCACGGCTCAGCAGGAACACACCAAAAATAACCCCCCAGGTACGGGGGGACCCTACATTTCCAACGCTTCCACCAAGGAAATCACCACATCTTCCCCCAGCGCCGCAAAGAGATGCCCACCAAACGGGCTCATGCCCTGCGGCGCTGGGGTGCACCCCAGTACAGCCCGACGGCGCCGCGCCGCTCACTGCAACACAGCCCCCCCCAGAACGCGCTGGGGAAGCGGGAGAAGTGGGTTGGAAGCGGGAGAAGTGGGTTGGAAGCGGGAGATCCTGCATGCAGCTTCGCACGGGGCACGCAGCGCAACCCCGCCACGCACGGCGGGCACGCTTAGAAAGATCTCCTCCTGCCATCGAGCAAGGCCGGTGCCCCCAGCCTGGAGCCCGGCACGTGCTGGCGGCTCCCCGCGGGCAGCTCTGCGGCGAAGCCACGCACGCAGCCCCGCAGCCCCGCAGCCCCAGCGAGGCCGAGGGCAGCGGCGCCCTGCACCCCGCCTCGGTGCACCCTGCAAACGCCCCGCAGACCGGCTGTGGGAGCCAGGATGCAGATTTTCAGAAAAAAAACCCCCGCGCTGAGGCTACGTCTTCAGGGGAAGCCCCCCTGCCGCCCACCCCCGCCCAAAGGACCTATTTTAGGGGGCAGCAGGAAGGGGTGACTTGCCGTCACGTGCCGATGGGCACAGCGGGACCGAGCAGCCTCCTGCTGCCCGGGGCTGAGCTGGGTGCAGGGAAAGCGGGTGGGCGACCCGCGCCTGCCAGGCTCTGCTTTCTAAGCCGTGTGCGAGGGGAGAGGGAAATCCCCACCCGGGATGCAACCCGGAGCCAGACCCGAAAGGCTGCGCTTTCAGGCAGAGGAGATGCATTATCTTAAAGCACAGCTTCTTCCAGGCAGCGCAGAGGTCTCGGCTGTGGCAGAAGCCAAATCGAGAAGGCAATTAGGCCTCCGCAGTGCCGTTATAGGAAAAGGATAAATCATTGTGTCCTCCAAAGCAGGAGCTTTTGGCTTCTGCTGGGCTGCTCCATCCACAGGGCAGAGAGGGGGGAGCATCCTCAGGACCTCCGCTGGAGGAGGTGTCCCCAGTCCTGCGCGCGCAAGGCTCGCTGGCAGGGCGAGGGGAGCCGCAGGGGCTCTGCCGGGTGGTGCCGGCACCGTGCCGGCGTGTCCCTCGACAGCACGGAGCGCAGCCCCTGCCTCCTCTCCATGCACACACGCCGAGATCAATCCCTCGCGACACCGAAGAGGAACAGCGCCTTGGCTCTTGCTGAAATCAATAAGGCTCTTTACAGCCCCAGTCTCACGTGATTTCCACCCATCTGAGCGAGAGGCAGGGCTGGCCATTATACCAGAGCATCGCCCCGGAGGACGGCCCCCGATGGTTTTCCAGCACGGTACGCTCCTCTCCCGCAAGCCTTGCAGCGGTGCCCGCCCCGCGGGGCTGGGACGCGCAGAGATCTGATGCTTTATCCTCAGTAATCTCCGATTTCCACGGTGGGCAGAAATGTCTGCAAGTGCGTAACGCTCCTCCCAGGGGCTTTCCACCCCAGGGCGGGAGCCCCGCAGAAGGGTCACGGTCTCAGGGGCACCCCGGGTCCGTGCAGCAACGCTCCAGCCCAGCGACGTCGATGGGGGTCGCAGCCTTGGCACGGCCCCAGGAGGCAACGTAGCTCCACCACGAGCGACCGCAGCAGCACCCGGTCGGGGCAGAGCGGGGAAGGCAGGCGGAATCACCGCCCTGAGCCTCGCCCTCCAGCAGAGCGGAAAACTGCTGGTTTCTTCCTTTTTTTCTTCTTCTTTTTTTTTTTTTTTACGCTGCCAGCAAATACATCCATCCAGCTCGGTGAGCTGCGTGGGACTGGCCCCGCGGGGTGTGAGCCGCCCCGCCGCGGCCCTGCTCCAGCGCAGGGGAGCGGAAACGCAGGTCAAGAGAGAACATCCCACTGTGGCCCGAGATAACGTTTAAAAGGTGATTTTCTCCTCTTTGGCAGGCAGGAACCGGTGAGCAGAATCCATTTGGAAAGCCTCCTCGCCGAGCAGCTCTGGTCTGAAGCCTCGTCCCTCCGTCCGGCGTCGTGGCTGGGCTGCCCGCAGCTCCGTGAGGTAGCGAGGATCCCATCCCAGGGCTGCAGACCTCCACCCCGGCGCCGCTGGAAGGAGCCGTGCCCCGGCCGGGTCACTCCGCGGCGAGGAGAGGACGACGAGCCGACAAGCCCAGCGCGCATGCCCGCGTGGGTGCTGGAGGACGCCCGGGCTCTGCTCGCGGCTCCCCACGGCCACCTCTGCCATCCTTCCCGCCGCACGTCGGCCCAAGGAGCGGTCGACGCACGTCCCTCCTGCACGGCGCCCGGGAATCACATCCCGGAGACTCCACGGAGGGGGATAAAACCCTCCTGGGGCTCCACGGTGCAGAGGAACGCAGCGGAGCTGCTCGCTCAGCGTCTTCTCTGCTGAAAAGCCCACCTCCCCTTCCCTGCCCCTTATGTCCTGCCCTGAAAATGGGTTGTTTAAAAAGAAAAAACAAAACACATCACACGGGGGCTTGCTGCAAACAGCCCAGGGAAGGACAGGCTGCAGGAGCTCTTCGCCGCCCAAAAAACACCCCTGCACCCACAGCCGGCCGCCCCAAGTGGGTGCCCTGCACCCCAGCCGGGACAAGAGCGGGTGCTCGGTCAGTCGTGCACGCAGCGCGGTACGTGCGAGGACCTGGGGCAGCCTTCTGGGGCCAGGGACCCTCCCGACACCTCCCCAGGGTGCCCAGACCCGCTCAGGACGCTGCGCTGGGGCCTCTCATCTGCTGGCGTGGCCCCGGACCGGACCGACGTCCCCGCAGAGCCCAGGGCATCAGCCTGCAGCAAGGGGCTGCGGGCAAAGGCGCTGCAATCCCGGCCCCAGGTGACAGCAGGGACGCCGGCATCGCCCGGCCCCGGGCCAGGCGAGAGGAGCTGTTGGAGACGCGCAGGCACGGGGATGTTTTCCTTCTGGGGTCCCTCGGCATGTGCCAGACAAATATGGTTAAGATATGAAGGAGGTTACAATTTATGAGAAAGGCTGGCAAGGAATATCTTGTATGTAGAGTGTTTTTAATTGGATTATGTACATCATGCTTCATGCCTTTGTTAACCGATTTAATGGTTCACCACTTAAGTTCACCACTTGCGTTAAATTTAGTAAAGTAGTCTAATAATTTCCAGAGCTATAACCAAATCAAGGGCTCAATTTCACAGAAGCCTGAAGCAGAGGAACTGTGAGACAATGGCCTAGATGCATAAAATTAACAGTTCTTGACCTCAAAAGGGGCCAAAAAA
>VZTV01050162.1:2685-23298 GCA_013400875.1 Anhinga rufa
GGCTGAATAAAGGGGACAAAAATACAGACCTCAGAAATCTCTCATTAATGAAAAAAGTGAGAAGATAAAAAATAAGATGATATGCTGAACCATGCAGGAGGACTGGCAACAGAATGCACCAGAGGTAAGGGAAAACAGACTGTCAGGGGGCAAAGAGAAACACAGATGAGCACTGGAAGTTTCAATCCATTAATGGAAGGGTAAAGTCAGTACCCACTCTTGAACTTCCCCCATGTTAAACACTCCAACCACTGATACCTCAAAAGTAACAGAATTGTACTCCAAGCACCCGAAATATTTTCTAGCTAAGCTGTTCACACCACTTCTATTTCTGAAGCATACACATGTGCCCAGGGTCTTTCCTGGATGCAAGTTCAGTCTGGTGTGGAGTTACCCTGACATTATGCCGTACTCAGCCTGACTTTTTCCTCTTGCTCTTTTCACTATCATTCAGTCTCTGAAACAGACACGTTTATAGCCACCTCATTGGGCATTTCCATCCCTTTTATGATTCAAACTGCCTAATACCACAACAGGCCACTGGCAGTGCTTGACTCAAATGCATCCTGATTCTTGATAAGTCCTCTGTGTCAACTAGACAAACAGTTGTATATGTGCAGAGTTATGAAGTCCATGATACTGTAAAAATATAGGAAAAACTAAAATTTAGGTTGCTAAATACAGACTCAGGTCTGAGTCTGATTTTCAGATCAAATCCTGCCTGATTTTCAGAAGCACTGAACAATCATTAGAACACACTGAGATCCAAGTAGGATTTAGGCTCCTCTTCCTGAAAATCTTGGCTTTGGTATATATGCCTTCTGTGATTTAACTATTTTTAAAATCCAGCATGTACAATATATTGCATGTTACTCATATGTCAACCATTCTTTCTCTTTTCCTTGCCCTTTTTATTGTTGTCTTAAAGATTAGTGTTTTTCTAGGAAGATAACACTATATTTGTTGAAGATATTTTTGTGTGGCAGCTAGAGATGAATTATTGTCTGGCATTCTCTGATAGGGTTACAGGTGAATATAAAAGCATAACTTTTCCCTCTTTGTTACATGTGCTAATGGACCAGTGTTTTGTTTTGCTTTCTTTTAATCCTTTCCATATCTCACTTATTTGAGGACTTCCATAGCATGAGGAACGTCAAAGACTGAATCAATCATTTTAATATTAACTGCTTCCTGACATATATGGTGTTTCTGAGGTTATGAATTTTCTGGCAACCTCCCTTGCTCCCATGTGCTTGACCCCACCATACGTATTCTTTAATGTATTCACAGGTAAAAAACAGACTTTCCTCATCCCCCCATAGCTATCATTCACTTGAAGCATGTTTTAGATGAAGAGGGGAAAACATGCATCAGTAGAGTCACTATTGTTTCTAAACTTCCCATTCCTAAAGGTGCTGCTGACACTGCATTTCATTAACCACGCAACAGCTTTGATGCTTGGGCAAAGGAGAAGTAACACGTTCTCCCAGGAGCAAACTCCCCATTTATGCATGGCTCAAACATCAAGCTAGCATGTTTAACAAAAAAGAAGCTTCCTACCTGGATATATCTCTTGCCTAACACATATACTAGAAGGAAACAATGTCCATGGCACAACATCAGCTCGTGTTTCTCCAGGGACCTGTCTCCCCATCATACATCTTCACTGAGCAGCACAGCTCTGCCACTGGTGTAGTGAAACTGCACTGGCTCTGCAGCCCCACTGTGAAAAGCCAGGCTGTGCTTCCAGCATGCATATTTGAAAAAGTAATTTAACCATAGTCAGAGAGGGCATGGACTAGCTATATGGCTAACAGGGATAGCCAAAATACTTAATGGTAACAAAAAAATACAGAATCATTTAAAATCAGATGCCTATTTGGAATTACATCAAGACAACTACTTACTGCACTGTTCTCTGAAACAACTGGGGATGCCCAGAAGCAGATACAAGATACTGTATTGACTGGACCTGAAGCTGTTTGTTCTGATAGTTCTGGAAAAAAAAAAGGAGTGGGTTATCTAAAATGTTGAGAGAAATGGCTCAACTAAAACAAGGGGGAACAAGTTCTGAAAAATAAGTTGGAAAATCATGAGGACAATGTCTATCTGTTCCTCTCTTCATTTCCAGCCGGCATTTAAGTGTAAGGATAAGGTAACTTATAAATATCTCATATTTTTAGATTTAAAACTGTTTCCATTTGGGGCCAAACCAGAGATTCTATATGAGGTAGCTTCTACTGCCCTAGGGAAAGCACATGAAATATTTCAAAGCAGAGAAAGCAAAATATTGCTTATGCTTAATACTTTTTTAATGACTGGCCCTCTTCTACCTGGTAATTACCTATATTCAAGCAGTTCGAATTGCTGAACCAAGGCTTAAAAATGCTAGAGATGCTAAGAGAAAGACGATTCTTCCTTTTGGTGGTTCTCTACAGTCTGTATTAAAGTTTCTTGCTATACCCAGTATTTGTTATTGTACTGTTAACTACCTACATTATTCACAAGAACAAAAGTTCCAATACCTCCACAAAAGATAATAATTTTTATGCTCCTTTTGTGACTTCTGATCAAAATATAGCATCTATGACAAAATTCTTCATCCATTGGCAGAACACCGAATAAGGAGAAACCCCTTAGAGATAAATAACATCCTATAAACTAGGTCAGTTCTTCCTCTTTAAGCCGAAAGGTTCCCCAGTATCTGTTGTTTCGCACAGAAAAAAAAGAAATATCCTTATTCTGCCTGACCAAGATATGGATAAAGATTAAAATAAGCCAGAGAAGATTTGAGCCAGAGAAAGAGCAGGTATATTTAAAAGCATTCATTTGCAGACAGTTATAATGACTATGTCTGGTTTCACTCTAATCAGAAAGATGAAGAATTCATAGGCTCCCTTCAGCAGTACTGAGGACATTATGTGGCAGCTGTTTTTTCATACAGTAAATGTATAACATCATGTATTGATTATTAAATATGTATTTGCAGGTTTACAAGAATATTCCTCTGTCAGACTTCAGCATACTTTATATTCAGGTGCAAAAGCCTTATCCAGTGTTAAGCAACCTCAGCATATTAAGTACACTTTGATTTTCTTTCAGTTATTCCATGATGCTCAGAAAATTGATTTTTAAGATTTTATCAATGACCTTTAAGGTTATTTTGGGGATGATTCTCTGCTATCATGAGGATTCATGATGGACTTACATGCCTGGTTGTTGTTCACCATTCCTTTGCAGTGCGCACTTCTTTATATATAATATCTTCTGAGAAATGCTTAATTCTTTGTGCTAGATTAGTTGCAGGTACTTTTAAGCTCTCTTTGAGATTGCTCTTTCTGTGCAACTTCCTGAACTATGATTTCCCCTTCTTAAATGTTAAAACTAATGACCAGGAGCTTACAGTACCTGATTACATTGCATGATAATGAATTTCCGCCTTTAATGTAATTTTATGTTACTGTTCCAATTACATAGGCATAGTGTATAGATTTCTACTTGCATGCATAATTTCTTTCACAAAAGCTTAAATATAAATTGCCCAAAGCCTTCTTTAAAGAGATGCTTTGTACCATGCTCCAGCCTAGAAAACAAACTCGTATCAAGCAATTTTGTGTTTGAAGGGGCTGCCACTGGTAACACATCGAGCCATCCACTCCCTGCGTTACACAAAAGAGCAGACTACCTTATCTTAAAGGTCCTTTCTAGTCTGAAAATCTAAGAATCAACTATGATCTTAGAATAGCCATCTGCTCTTACCACTATAAAAGGATGCTCAGGTCAGAGCCAACAGTCCAGAGGTCCTTGCCTTAGCTGGTCAAAAACATTCCAGCAAATTATCCTGATCCATGGATTCAATAGAAAATTCACTGGAGTAGAATAATTTTCACAATCCTATGTATACTCTGAGAAAAGAAAGAGTATTAACTCTCATTTTCTTTACAGTTAACATATATCTATTTCTGTAAAAATTAGATGTGAGTGCATACAAATTAAATATGTAAGCAAAACTAGAATCTACCTTTCCCACATGATAACCCCAAGTGTAATACATTCTTAGTCTATTTGTCATCTCAGCCACGAGTGAGCTGAATCTGGCATCTGAACTCCTTTTTCACTCAAGCAAACACCTATATAGGTCAAAGGAAAATTGCTTTTGTAAAGACTGTGAAAATTGAGCAAGGAACATAGGACCTGGTATACAAGTAGCAGGATGCAGTATGCTACAGGGAGATTACGCAGTTTAGCTATCCATCTCCACAGTGCTTGGATTTCTCTTAGCAAAAGACACTGCAGCAGAAGCATAAAACACAGCCTACACATTTGAAATATAGGAGGAAGTGTCAAAAGCACCTAAGTGAAAACAGTGTCTAATATAGAGATAAGTGGAAACATCATGTCTCCCATCAAGACAATGGAGTTAAATTAAAAGTACAATCAGTGACTTTGGTTAGGCATCTCCTACTGTGAACGCGAATGCGTAATTTCCCCCTTTTTCCAGAGGTATGGTGTATGGCAATTATTGTTCTTTCCTTCAACAACATAAATAACTCAGCTACTATACTAAAGAAAGATCCATGCAGGAAGCTGGAAAGTACTGTGGGGAAACCTGACTATTTACTTGCACTGTTCTGCTGGCCCCTTTCAGAAACAAGGCCAGGTGGACCTGTGAGCGCTGTACTAGGTCATTTATGCTCCTTTGGGCAGAACAGAGCCTAAAATGAGATTCTCTGGGTCCTGCTGCCAAAATAAAGGAGTACAACCCAATCTTAATGATATGATTTTGCCTTTGAAATGTGTGTACAGCTTGTACTTTATACAATTTCTAAAATATTTGATTAAATATATTTACAGGGCCTTAATGATACCTTAAAAGTAATTGTAAAAGGGCTTTCACTTCTAAGATCTGGTAATAAAGGAGTGAGGAAAAAACATAAAGACCTTTTTAGATTTACTTTTCCCAGACATTAAAAACACCAAAAGGGAAACATTTCAGAATGACTCATTTGTAACCTCACAATTGAAAAAAATTATTTAAAAATCCCCCAAACTTGACAGCCTACAATCAAATGAATCAACCAGGAACAGAACCCAGCCAGAAGCTCCTACCACATATTGATGTCTGGAAAATGTGACTCTGGGAAGCCATCATTCTGCAACTACAATGGCCTGAAATTATTTGGTAAACAACATGACTGCAATGTAAAGGTACAATAAACAGAGCAATATTAAAAATTCAAGAATGACTGCAGGGACTGAGGAAATTATTACTCTATGTTTTTTGTTTTATTCAAGTGCCAACAATATTTAGTCATCTTTCTTTCTTGTTTTTCTTTCTTGCATTCCTTTCAAAATACGCTTGTTGTGGTAATGCACTAGGTTAACCCTAATGGCACTACTGAATAGCTAGCTTGAGCAACAGCCACTACAGTCCTTACAGCTCTGAAGAAGGCCTCAGCAGTTACCGTTTTAAAGAAAAATACACAAATGTTAAAAAAACATATAAAATTTCCATACAATGTTCACTGATCGTACTCCATGGCGATTTTTATCTGAAAGTGCAGATGCAAACACCCATGCTAAGTTTTTTGGTATTCAGGAAAAAATCATTACATTACAGAGAAACTATAGCCTAAACGCTCAAAAACCTGCTCAGCTGAAACACACACCAGGATCACATGCAGACCCGAAACTCTAAAGGTCATCGCTGCCCCAAACACCCTTTTTATTGCATGACAGCAGATTCCCAAGTTGGATTCCAACAATGTAACTGAGGCACATATTCTCTGGGAAAAACTTTAAGTGTTCATTTAACAAAGTGCTCTCTGATGGAGCTACCAAGCTAAAGGACAAGAGATATGGCTGGTTCACCTCTGCACAGCCATTCACACACACACAGCTTCACTGACACCAGTGAAACCACACCACAGTGAAAATCAGTAAATTTAGTCATAAACTTCAGCCAATAAGCATAAACATGACATGTTCATACCCAACTGGAAAAGTTGAGCATCCTTGTGGCTCTGCGCTGGCCTTGCTCCAGCAGCTCCCTGTCCTTCTGGCACTGGGGGCCCAGCACTGGACACAGCACCCCAGCTGCGGCCTCCCCAGGGCAGAGCAGAGGGGCAGGATGGCCTCCCTCGCCCTGCTGCCCACACTCCTGTCCATGCAGCCCAGGACACCGCTGCCCTTCTTGGCCCCGAGGGCACAGCGCTGGCTCAGGGGCACTTGCTGCCCACCAGCACTCCCAGGGCCTTCTCAGCAGAGCCGCTTCCCAGCAGGGCAGCCCCAGCCTGTGCTGGTGCCGGGGGCTGTTCCTCCCCAGGGGCAGCACCTTGCACTTGCTCCTGTTGAATCCCATGAGGTTCCCCTCGGCCCAGCTCTCCAGCCTGCCCAGGGCTCGCTGGATGGCAGCACAGCCTGCTGGCGTATCAGCCACTCCTCCCAGCTTGGTGTCATCGGCGAACTTGCTGAGGCTGCACTCCATCCCTTCATCCAGGTCATTGATGAATATATTGAACAGGACTGGACCCAGTACAGACCCCTGGGGGACTCCACTAGTCACTGGCCTCCAGCCAGACTCTGCCCCATTGATCATGACTGTCTGAGCTCTTTTGTTCAGAGATAGAAACTTCCAAGTGTGCAGACTCACGCCATGCTAGGGCAATGTGAATTGATACAGTGGAATTCAGACTTAGGATCCTAGGTTTCATTTGCCTACAGTTATGAGTTAACAAGGAACTGCCAGGAAATTCTATAAATTACACAACCCTCAAACTCTTAACTGAAACCTCAGGCTCCCTCATCCCAACCACAAAGTAATCTCAAGTGAAAAAAAATGATAATTTTTATTTTAGTATTCCAAATATTTATTCATTTTTAATTGTTTTGACAGAAATTAATTTCAACTAATTTAAATAAAATTATTATCTATGTTGATTTAAGAAAGCTCTGCATTTATTTTCTGATCTATCGGCAAACTAACATGGAAAAACATTTGGACCATCTGAGAATATCAAATAAGAGTTTTTTTCTTAAGGAAATTACTTTGTAGTCAACAAACTCCACATGCTTTCCCAATCTGGCCATATAAGTTTTTAAGTTCTTTTTAGACACATCATACATTAAACAGTCAAGAACCAGGTAACTAAGCCTGGAGCAATCACTTTTCCTCTCCCAATGCATAAAGTCATTGCCCTCTGGCAGAAGCCCAAAAGAGTTTCCCTATTTCTTCTTGTCCTGAAGCATCGTTTAATTTGCCTTTTTACAACTTCTACTATATGAGCAAGGAAAATCAAAGATAACGGAATCCCTGACTGATGAAATAATTAAACTTTACTGGGACCTCAGAGAACATTCAAGTTCAGCACACTAAAGAAAGGGTGTCAGAATAGGGTCAGAATAGGGTCAGAATAGGGTCAGAATGGGGGGTGTCAGCAAAGGTGTGTCACTCACATTTTGAAGTGGTGGGAAAAATATGACTTCATAATTCTTTGAAGTGAAGGTAACAGGACACATACTCTTTGTGAGAGAGTAATTCTATGGTGACACAGCCTTCAGGCTGGATCCTCCCAAGACCTCCATGATGCACCCATTTCCAGAGCTTCTTGATTAAGTACACCGAGGATAAGTGTTACTAGAGATTACAACTATCAGGCTTCACAGTCATTTTATCATAAATTCCACCTTGCCTGAACTTGAGAATTTGACTGAAATCTTTCTTTCTGAGACAAAACTTAATAAGCAGTATTTCAGCCTGACAGATTAACTAAAAAAAAACCAAACAAATATTGACTTGTTTTGTACTAGATGGCAACATTTCAGAAAAAAAAAGCCAGTAAAAAGCAGAAGTAAGGATTTTTAATTGCTATTTCGAGCTCTTCTGAGAGATTTATGTATTAAAAATAAACTTGGAAGAATGTAGTTTATAATACCGATCATGTCTGCTACTTTGTTTTCTTTTTAATGCTAGAGAAAAAAAATGAAAGCTGTCTGCCAGGCTGGTGAAAGAATATTTAAAAATTGTAAATTAAATTATATTAAAGTAATAATGGCAAACATCTCAGTAATTACTTTGTATCTTACTAGAACACTAATGTGTTTGCATTAACGAGGTAATCAGAACAAGTACAAGGGCAAAAACTGCTCATTAAACAATAAAAACTATATTAAAAAACATAACAGAGGCAAACATTGGCTATTTTCATTGTCTTCTCACTTTGCATTGACACAAAAGTCCTTTTCAGCAACAATAACTGATACAGGCTCTGCTTGCTCAAGCTGTAGATCTTGGACAAATATTTGCCCATCCGGTGACATTAATAAGGCTTTTGGTTACTATAGGGACTTGCCCCTGTCCAGTCAAAGCGAGATCAGACTCCCCATCACAAAGGTCAGGGACTATTCTTGTTATGCACAGTTCTTCCCATTCTCTCTCAAACGTACACAACTGGTTCTGATGAGAATCCACTTTGTCTTTGAGCAAGCTCATAGACAACCATCTGTAGCTTGCTGCTACTTATTTGTTAGCCTGTCTTTATTTCCAGGACACCCTTCTGAGGACTGTTTCTGGGCACTTCTGATTAAAATTTCAGCATTGCATTTTCAGATTTTTCCTCTAACTCATGCATGCCCCTCAAACACCTGGATTGCCCCTGTGTCCGCCTCTGATAGTTTTCTCTAGCCACATTCAGTCCAGCATTATTAACTTCACATCCCAAAAATCAGAAGTCCAGTTTACAACTCCTCTTATTAGACATAGCAAATACAAGGTTCTCTTAGATTTCTGGTTTTTAATCTTTACAGGTCACACATAGGTTTTTTCAGGTTTATTGTAAGACTTAAGAATTCAGTGTTAAGCATGATCTCCAAAATTCCAATACATACAAGACTTACACATCTTCACCTGTTTTGTTTTGTTTTGTTTTGTTTCGTTTTTAATAGAATTCATGTATTAGCCATTAAGAAAAGCCTTACCTGTTACAGCCATTCTTCATTTTAAGAAGACTAACCAGCTATCTCACTCCTATTTGCTTAGGAAAAGGAACTATCTTGTGACTTTTTCATATTTATCCTAACACAATCTTTCTCCTAGTCCTTTTATGGTTATTCCTGTTCCCACCTAAATAAAGATTGATCCTGCCCCTTGCTTTAAGTATAATGCTTAATACATATTGAGGATTTCTTCCTTGAATGCAGATTGCATCCTCTTAAGCCTCAGTGACTCCGCAGCCTCATTGTTGAATTCTGCTCATGCCTTGTAGAAGCGAGGCACTATAACCACAGAATACTCAAGTTTAACTATTATTTTCCTTGGTGACAACAAAAGCATTCTTTAAAGCTTACTGAGCTTAATACCATGTGCCATAGCTTAAAAATTCCCTTATGGACACTTCCATTCAGTGATGAACACACCCCAAATGTTAATGGTAATGTATATAACAAACATGCATTCCATTTGGCTTTAATGGCATTAATTACATTCTGTCAACAGTATTTTCATGTGGTTCACTATGTTTTCCTCGCATTGATCTAAGAGATTCACTTACACTTTTGGCACCACTGCTACCTAAAAGTTAGACAGTTTCACCTTTAATCAAAGAGTCTTCCTAGACACCTACAACCAACCTATTGGCATACATCCCTTTCTATTCATTGTGCTCGTCAACATTTGTGGGGATCACAAATATGAAATGCTAATATATGTACACAAACATTGGGATTTCTACACCAACCTTTTAAGTGGTGAATTACTGTTCATACCCTGTGTTTTTAACCCAAGAAATTCAGCCATGAACCTCTTTTTACATCAATTAGCAACTTAGCAAATTAAAGACAGATGTACAATCTATAGCATAACCTTACACAATAAAAGATAAAACAAGCGAGCTTTTCCTATAATTCCTTTAAGAATCTTTTTAGGAAATATAGTGTTCATATATACTCTGAGTTATATAGCCACTCTTATTCCAAGAAAGGAAAAAGTAAGCAATGGCTTCGATATAAACCTTTACCATGTGTAAGGAATTATTTCAGTTGTACAAATTAATTGTTGCTGATAACAGATACTTGACTGATTGATTTGCTTTAATTATGTCATAAAGAAATATTCTGTGTATTCACTGCAGTTATTCATACAAAGCAAAAATCCTAAATGTATATTAATTTTGACACTTAAATTCCCAGTACTATAATGTTTTGATCTAAGCATGATGCTCATTAATCTAGCACAATTACCACCAAACATCACTGCAGTGTTTACACTTGGATATAATGAGACAGACATTGTAAATGGACAACACACTAGGGCAATAGAATACTTTTATAAACAACAAAAACACCCCAAACATTTGGTCAAAAGCCACAAAGCAAATTTAGGTGACACAGACATTTTCTTAGTTAGCCTTGTTTTTTAATTTACTTGAAATATTTTCATGCTCTGGAAAAATACTTTAGCCTTTTAGAAAGGATACGTTATTAGTGGCTGTCAATTGATCTGACTAAAGCCTTCATCATAAAAAATGTATAGCTTCATATAATTAAAAAATCCGAGCACTGAGTTGACTAAAATACTGTGGACTCTTAAATAATTCAAATTTGTGTTTAGTTACAGCAGCTGTTTAATTAAAAGGTAGGAACTGCAACTAATCCACTATGGTTGAATGAAATATAATCTATAACAGAGTTTAATCCCCCAAAGACAGAGAACAGTGATATGGATTCTAGAAGTCAAGGGGCTCCATTTAATGAATCTCACAAAAGGGATCATAATACTTCCAAGCCAGCACATCTTTGTTTCTCTGATTATCCAAATAATGAATCATTTCCCAGCTTGATGCTGAAATTATAATTTTGTATTTTAATATTAAAAAGAAAGGTCTTTCACATGCATTATGTAAACACTTCTGCTGGAATTTGTACTCAAAGCTTTACCAGAGTGAGAAATTAGATGCACAAGAATAGAAGAAATGCATTTTTTGACTCTTAGCTAACTACTTAATTGTTCATAATTAAAACATTTTATAACAAAATTCTTACATGAATGGCCTGGAAGTATCTTTCACAACTTAAAAGTCAGCTAAGGAAACTGCTGCACACAGGAGTTCTGCAGTTGCTTGCTCTAGCTCAGCTGCAATGATTCAGGCATGATTTCAACTTTATATAAATTCCCAGAGGTATAATACTTCAAGGCAGGAACAGAACAAAACATCTTTTTCTTTACTTCTATATTTTTAATTACAAAACAAAATGAACAAAGCTAAAAATCACCACATTTTCCTCCTCAGATCCAGAAAGCATTCATTATTTTGGGATGTTTGTAATAATACTGAATTTTGTTTATACCAAAGCAGAGGGGCTATCAAAGCAGAAAATGGTAGTCCTTAATTAGAGAGGCCAGGTGGCATGCAGAGTCACAGCACAAGTGCCTCTCCACGTCCTGGCCAATGATTGAAGACTTGACCTCAGCAACCATTCTTCAGGGGTGAAAAATAATACAGTCACCAGGTGGCCATCTCTTCAACATAGACAGCCATCTGCACCAAAATGTGCTAAATTATGTTTAGTTCGTTTTAATGTGAACCATTATCCATTAGAGTCACAGCAGGAAACCATGAGGTCCTGTTAATTGAAACTTCAACTGTGACTTAAACCTCGGTCCCAGACAGGAGACAGACACTTTACCTGCTGAGTCCTTTGGTCTAACATGGTTAACATTTAACAGTAAATGCCTGATCTACAAAATAGCTGAGGCTTTGTGGAAGGAGTCATTCTGCAGAAGAGTTTTTATAGGTTTCTCAGTGCTGTGTGTCAGCCCAAAAATCAGTCTGATTTTGCACACCACTGTTTATTTTACTAACGAGCTGAAACACAGTTGTACTTGTGACTTGTCAACAAGCAGCTATTAACCACTTCCGAGGAATGCCCTGAGAAGATGCCAGGCAACGCAAGCTGCTTGCTAGTGCTGAGAAATGTACAGAAAGTGGGCTCTATTTCTGCCAAGAGAACCCAAAACTTCTGTCCCCGCCTGTCTCCTCCCCTGGTAAATGGAAGGGAGTCTCACAGTTTGCTTGCTCATCTGTTCCTCAGGTATGGGGAGACTGAAAACGTACACCAAAACGCAAAGAGAGGATGACCGTATTGTGAAAAAGCTGAGACAGGAAAAACAAGAGAGAAGTTTGCAAACATCATAAAGATGTTCCCTCCAATGCTCAAATTTCCTTAAGCACCTTGACCGCTGTAACCAGGAGAAGCTAAATGGGAACGTCCATCTTTATCAAGACCAGTGCCCTCTATGAACATGACCTGACACTCAGCAATAATTCCCCTTTGTTATTTCAGCTGCACTTGAAAGAGATCCAGCACTGAACAGGAACTGCCACGAGGAACAACCACCTGAGAAAGATCACTTCAGGGACCCTGGCAGAAGGCGCACCAGCAAGGCAAGGAAACATCTAATGGAGCTGGAAGCTTGGGACACATTGACCCACTGCATTCTGCATCTGGAGGAGTGGGGACTGTGTGAAGTAAAAGACGCCTGTCATTTCTGAAAAGACTCGATTAAAAGTTCATGAGCACCTCACTGGTTTGCGAAGTACCAGTGGCATCATCAAGTCATCTGTGGTCTGTGCATTAGGAGTACCGTGCTAAGAGTTAACTTTCTGCACTGTCATTATACCTCCGAGTGCCCAGGCGATCCCTGTAGCATGGGCAGGCAGAGAGGGTCACAGACAATCATGGATCTTCACTCAAAGATGTTTTTATTCAAATGAATAAAACAGTAAAGACACAGAGTGTTTTGACTCCAAGCCCGCACATTAACAGACTCATGGTTCATCAATTTTTAAACCCACATTTAGAGCTTCCTCCTAAAAGCCAAAAAGTAGCTACAATAGATAGTCTTACAAAACACAGCATCTGTTCTCTTTCATTCCACAGTTATAGATAACCTTCATAAGCTGATTTGCTCATGACAATAAATTTATTTTCAGAAATTATACTCCTGATCTAATATGAAACAATAAATAATTCAGAAGTTTCACATTATTACAGGGAATTATATTTAGGAGATCAACTAGGGATCTCTGTAATGAGAAACATTCACCTTGCTAGAGGAATGCTACTCTGCATTTAATCTTATAATATTCCCTTCAGGGTGTACAAGACAGCTTGCTGGAAAATATAATGACTCCTTGACTGTTTTCTGAAGAAAAAAAAAAGAGTAAAGAAAACAGTGATATGGAAATGAGATCTACATTTCATTTTAAATTCCATATGCACTATTTTAAAGCCACCTTGTTTCAATATGGAGAAAATCAAAAGATTTTGATGGGCCTGATGATGTTATTTAGAAAAAGAGAGATTAAAAGCACAAAGAAACAAAAAGATGTGGCACATATGGTCATATTAATAGAAAGTCACTTATATTTCACAAACAGAAAAAGATTTGCTTCAGCTGTGTTTACTTTATTATTTGTTACTAGAAAAAGTTGGTTCACAAAGTCCCCATTGGCCAAAAAGTAAAAGCATCTGTTGAAGTCACAAGTGACTTGTTAACCAAGTGCAGCAGCAATGATGCTTACAGCAGTACAGCTCTGTTCTCACCAGTGGGCTCTTAGGCAATCAGCACCAGTTACAGCTGGGAACTGTGGAAATAGAGGAAATCTCAGAGTACTGCCATGTTTGGCCACTCATCTCAAAGTAACTACATTGTAACTAAGCATTTTTCTCTCTTGGCCACCCCCTCCAGCTCTTTTAATTTCTGTTGGTCAAAAGAAGGAAACTATCTACTTTTTCCAACCAAAGCTAATGTTGGGTGTCTGCTGCATGCAGGGTAATGAATATTGATGTATGCAGCCATCTTCCAGATGAGGTAACTAAACAATACATATATAGTTTCCACCAGTCTGGAGTCTCCAAGAAAAATCATTATATTGTCAGTGTGTATGATCAACTCTGAAGGAAAAATAAATATTATTGATGATGACAGCATGCTATTGTATCTCTGCATCATTATGCCAGAGGTGTATGGTTTCAAAGCATCCCACGAGAAGTAGGCAGACAACATTGATTGCCTGTAGGATTTAGGCGTGCCATTTAGATCCAACAGCCTGAAAAAACATGTCTAAATCTTCTAAATGTTTTATTATTATTATTATTATTAAGCATGGTACATTCTGCCTCAGAGTATTTCAAATTACGTTCTTCAATGTAATTAAAAATCTACTCACAATCAACTTTGTGGCAAAAAAAAATTATCTTAACAACTAAAAATAGATAATCTAAAGGATCAACTTTGATCTTTTAGAAAGTACAGTGACACATACTCTACAATGCAAAAGAGTTCCAGCAACAGGTATCTCAAAAATATCCATTTTGGTTTCCACCCACATTGTTATTATACATCAATGTCCATACACAACTGCCATCACAAATATTATTAGGCTAAAAATTTCTACTACGGCACTGATTTCAGGGTTTCATTTTGAAACAAGGATTCTGACATAACTAAAGTCTTACTGCAATATTTTTTTATTTAATAAGTCTCAAAACCCAATGGTCTATGTTATATTTATGCAATAATCTCTAGTGAATTGACTGTCACAGAATCACAGAATGGTAGAGGTTGGAAGGGACCTCTGGAGATCATCTCGTCCAGCCCCCCTGCGTGAGCAGCACCCCCAGAGCAGGGGGCACAGGACCGCGTCCAGGCGGGGTGTGAATGGCTCCAGGGAAGGAGACTCCACAGCCTCTCTGGGCAGCCTGGGCCGCTGCTCGGGCACCCGCACAGCAAAGGAGTTTTTCCTCATATTCAAGTGGAACTTCCCGTGTTCCAACTTGTGCCCGTTGCCCCTTGTCCTGTCATCGGGCACCATTGAAAAGAGCCCAGTCCCATCCTTCTGACACCCGCCCTTCAGATACTTATAAACATTGATGTGATCCCCCCTCAGCCTTCTCTTCTCCAGGCTGAACAAGCCCAGGTCTCTCAGCCTTTCCTCACCAGGGAGATGCTCCATCCCCTGAGCATCCTTGTGGCTCTGCGCTGGCCTTGCTCCAGCAGCTCCCTGTCCTTCTGGCACTGGGGGCCCAGCACTGGACACAGCACCCCAGCTGCGGCCTCCCCAGGGCAGAGCAGAGGGGCAGGATGGCCTCCCTCGCCCTGCTGCCCACACTCCTGTTCATGCAGCCCAGGACACCGCTGCCCTTCTTGGCCCCGAGGGCACAGCGCTGGCTCAGGGGCACTGGCTGCCCACCAGCACTCCCAGGGCCTTCTCAGCAGAGCTGGTTTCTATCTTCCAAACGAGGTTCCAGTCCCTGTACCATAAGATTCCACAACAGTAATGCAGATATATTGACCCCTGCCAACTATATTTAATTACATTTTTTCTTCATTTTTGAAAGTTTTCCTCCAGAATTGACTTTGTCAAATATACTCACAAATTATCTTGCTGCTTTCATTCTAGTTAATTGGAGAGTAGGTTTACTACATACAAATAGTAAACAGCCTAGCAAGATATGCTGTGCAATCCATATGAAAAGAAACACATGTAGTATCCAGGTATAATTCCATTCATAGGTATTCACAAGAATAAAACTCATATTCATTGCAAATCCTGAGCAAATAAGAAAGTGTTCTTTACCATTATCAAGACATTTCATTTATTTCCCTGGGAAATGCAGCTAAACTATTTGTTATAGGTATTGGTTAACAGCATTCACTACAAATATGTTAAAATGGCATATATTTCAATTAATTAGATTTCCAGGGGAGTAATGTGGTATTTGGACTTTGACATTAAATCAATTCAAGTTTTACAGATACTCTTGACAACCCCACCTGTAAAATCAATAGTAAAACCTTGTATCCCTCGGAAAGGACAATGATAGCAGGTAGCTTTGGGATTATTTTAGCACTTGTACAGTATTTAGCATGACTTCTGAGTTATTCTTAATCTTATATTCCCAATCACAACAAAGAGGTTCTTAAAAGATGCAGTTGACCATTGTAAATATTCTGTATGATATCATGCATGTGGCACTTTTTTTCTTCCCATTAGCAAAGGAAAGTTAAACAGTTTTGGGATTAGTTTAAGGTAAAACACATATCTTTTGTTAGCACTTACTCTACCAAAGTGGCTTCACAAATTGCACACTGATGGCAAGATTCTGAATTATCCTTATGAGAAGGAGCAGCTGTGAAAATCACTATGGGAACATTGGTAGGAGGAGGCAATATCCTTTGCACAGAACTAAAATTTTTATTTTTGTGCTACATAATAGAAATTATTACTTTTTAAGATGGCTTTTGCTGTCACCACTCATCTTCCAGTTTCTCATTATGTTAAACAACAATATCAAAGAAAAAAGTGCTTTTCTTCCAGAGAGATACCATAAGCATCAGTCTAGGAACCAAGACCTGACAGTGACAAAAGGAACCAGCGAGACACACTTTCACAATCACTGAAAATATTAAGGCTTGAAATGGGAAACAAAATGAAAGAGTCCTGAAGGATGCAGCTACCACAAAACAATCCTGAATCTCCCAGAGAACAGTGGAAGAATATAAATATTCATTGTGTTCAACAGAGAATAGCACATTGCACACTCACTGCAAAATAGAGACACTTTAGTATATGTTGAGGCCTCATAACAATGGGATTTGCCAATTAAATCTGAGGGGTGTGATCATTTCTGTTGTGATATGGTGAATAACATGCTGGGAGACACTCAGATGAAAGGGTTTTGAATCACTGCACTATTCTGTTTCAGGCTTCTTTTTTTTTTGTCATCCTGTGTAAATATGAGAATGAAATGTGGTAGACAAGCCTGGGGAGACTTAAAGGAAGGTTATTTTGAGGTTGTTTTTCTTTACTTAAGACAGGTAAATGCTAAACTAATACCAGCTATGTTTACTTTTCTTTTAAAGCCTGTAAATTGCACCTAATTAATATACCCTGATGAAGTAAGATACCTGAATTCCCTCAGATTTGGATCTAATGGAATTTTTCCCTGTTACATCTCATGATGAAACCTTGGCACTGTGCTGGGCATATCTAAAGAAACAAATTCCCTTGGTTTTCTCCACCAAGTAAGTGCAAAGGACAGAGGATGGCCACCCTGCCACTACTGTAATTTTTAATCCTTTCATTGTAAGCAGCGAGAAAACCCTCACTGTGGCTCTCTGAGGCTGAGGTGGGAAAGAAAGGTCCTAATGCAACCTGAGAGCATTCCCAGAAGCACTGAAGAGCTCATCACATTCCTGCAGGATTCACTGCTAATAATCCTCACAAGGAGGTTAGCAGGTTCCCTACCCGACTCTTTCAAAGGCTGAGTTAGGTGAGGCACTGAAGTGACAGACCCAAGATTATCATCACCATCATAGTTTACATTAACATAGTACCTGGGAGCCAAGTCATGGACCACAACCCCCAGAATAAGTGCAGTTCAAGCCGAATATAAAGCCATCTTGCTTGAAAATCTTATAACCCAGCAGAAGACAAAGAACCCTAATAGATGGAAACACAAAATAAAAACCTGCTGTCTAGCGTCTCTACAGTAGTCTCTAGTCATTAACAACCTCCCTTGATAACCTTAAACTATTACATTTCTGGTGTATATACCATGGAAAAGGAGGTATTTAAGGAGAGTTTTGAAAGAGAACTGACATTGCTTTATGGGAGTATGTTGGGAGCTCTTCTGCCTGAGGGTATGGAACGAGGTGCTGGAAGCACTGCTGATAATGTGGTCCACTGCACTCTGCATTCACTTCTTTTCTGAACTGATCTGAGGGTCATATGTTTCCAGTATGGTCATTATTACTGTTTACTGGCAGGTACAGATATTTAAAGAAATCTAAAGGGAAAATTCCTTCATGTATATCCATATTTAAATAATGTTTCAGATGCCTTGTATAAACCCCAACCCTACCTACTAGCAATTACCAGACTGTTTCAACCCTCAGCATATTCTGTCTGTCATTTTAATATGACATACACTTATTTATTTAGAAAATGAAGCAACCAAAACCTAAAACACCACCAAAAGGCTACCAAAAGGTATCGATGATAATAGGTGGCTCTGTCTGGTGGATCACTTAGCAGAACTGAAACAAATATGCCCAGTTAATATATTTAAATAACTTTTTGTCTGTTAACATGATGTCTTGTATCAAGTGACAATGAGCAAAGAGTTTTCACTGAGCATGAAGTATCTTATTTCAGGTCATATTCTACAGTACAGATTTTGATTGCCAGTCATCGTTATATCTGTATGGCAGGTATCATATAATCTTCATGCAGCAACATAAATTAGATCTATGTTCGTTTTTCTTGGCAATCTCATTTACCCTCTTCCAGTAGCCATCAGCTTCCAGTGTATATACAGCTATATGCTAAACCCCATTTTGGTCTCTAAAAATCATTGTCACAATTTCCTTTGACTTCAACAAGATCTGGATTTGGCCTAGGGAATTTATCCCATTTACTTGCAACACTTTTGCCAAGTTTGTAAATCCCTAGAGAATGTTCATATTGCAGGAAGAGAAATTTCTTAAATGTGACAGAGTTGATAAATTTCTCAGGCACAGAAAAGTTTGGAGGATGCTATTGCTATAGTCTGAGCCGTCACCCTGGGTGACAGCAACCGGTTAATCCAAAGGGCTTCATGAGAATTTTTTAAAACAATTTATCCTCCATGCTTTTCAATGGCTGCACAACTACTGTCAGATTCTGTATTAATATGAATTATAGGGACAAAGATGTGAATAAGTCAAGCAGTAGTCTTCTTCCGGGCACTTCCTGCTGATCCATAAGCCTTATGATGTGTCGTATCATCATTTTGGAGGTCATACACTCAAGAAATTTAATTTTGCTTAGTTATCATAAGAATTTCATTGCTGCAAAAATAATTCAGATTCAGCTAGAAAAATAAGCTCACCAGTCAGTTAAGACTTAGCTCTGGACTCTTGTCAAGAGTAATCCAGAAAGAAGCAGAAGAATAAAAACAAGTAAAGGGTAATGACAATTTTCATAAGCAAACGAGGAACAGCTGCTCCAAGGTCAGTAACTGGAAAAATGATGTTAATGATCCTGCATTAGCTGGGTAAAGTGTCACTGCTAGAACAAATCAGTCCAGATTTGAACCATTGTGTGGCTCTACATCAGTACCAATTAAGGTGGCAGATGATGTATAAAGAGCCGGGACAAAGGATATTATTATGTTACGAGCTATATTGATTCTTACAAGGCTTGTTTGATTGACTGACTGATACTATCAAGTAATTAGCTTTAATCTTGGGTTACAATGACCGGGAGAAATCCTGAATCAGGTTATATTTGATCTTTGATAGCACTTTACTGATAGGAAAGTGCTTAAATAAGGCAGAACCCTAGTTTCCTTTGTAAAGCCAGTGTTACACAAATAATGTGTGCATAACTTGGCACACCCAGGAGGTGCCCGGGCTGCATACAAATTCTGGGCACACAGACAGCAGTCTGTAAAGAACAACCTGATAAGTGATTCCAGCATCGGAGTTCTTCATAATTGGTTTAATGTTTTGGCATATCTGATTTTAAAAAGCATATATGTAAAATAGTATGCAAATCCAGAGCTTTTTTTTTTTTTTAAAAATGGTAATTTCCTTTTCCTAAAAGACAGCCACAGGGGATGGGGTGGGGAGGAAGACATCAGGCCCACTTGTCCACCATGGCAACTTCCCCCACCGACAAAGCCAGGACATTTACATGAGCATTTACAATTTGCAAGCTCATTACCCACAAGAAAACCAGACTAAAGTGGTGTCAGGAACCTGGCCTTATAAGTTAGCCTGTCCAGTGCATTTCTGATCCCAAATCCCAAACTGACACTTCATTACCCGAAAGGAAATTCCATGGAGGCAGAAAACCAAGTTACAGACATTTGCAATACCTCTCTGGGCCAACTAACAGCCAGATGTCTTGGCTTTGTGTTTCTGGGCCCCAGCTCCTTCATCTCCATTTCACATATATGCTTAATTTTAGACCAAGTCTGTAAGAAACATTGCATGTTTTGATCTCTGAGCTCCCCAATGCATCTGTTGATTTCCACATATGTACTTGCCTTCCCTCCATTCAAAACAGTCACCAAGAATTTGCTCCATGTGCTGGTCCACTCTGCTTCCTCGGATATCACCTCGCTCCCTTCACACATATCCTCTCACAGCCCTGTCCTCATGATCCCCTATAATTCAGCTCCGTACTCATGAAAGTCTCTACTTTCTCCCACTCATGCCTTATTTTTCTTTTCTATATACAGACAGTCCCCATTTTTCCATAGGCTCTCTCCCTCTTCCTGAACAAAGCTCCTCTACTCAAAGGCATCTAGCTAGACCCCTTTCTGTTTCAACTAAGAAACCCAACAGCTTCAGAATAGGAACCACAGGCAAATACCATCACCGAATTTGCTTGCTCTAGCTTCTCCATCTCCCTTCAGCGTGTCAACTTCCTGTGTGATAAGCTACACGTGGCTGCAACCATCTCAACGTACTTGTTTGTAAAGCATCTGTCAAATCTTCAACTGCATGCAAATTATAAATAATATATATAACAATATATATATTATATAAATAATATATATAAG